>CAUYQV010037262.1:0-85081 GCA_963574575.1 Galagoides demidoff
TCTTACTATTGTAATGGAAGTCTTAGCCATCGCAATTAGGGAAGAAAAGGCAATCAAGGGTATCCATGTAGGGGCAGAAGAGATCAAACTTTCACTTTTGGTAGATGATATGATTGTATATCTGGAAAACACCAGGGATTCTACAATAGAACTCTTAGAAGTGATCAAGGAATACAGCAGCGTCTCAGGTTACAAAATCAACACTCATAAATCTGTAGACTTTATACATACCAACAACAGTCAAGCTGAAAAAACAGTCAAGGACTCTATTCTGTTTACAGTAGTGCCAAAGAAGATGAAATATTTGGGAGTTTACCTAACAAAGGATGGGAAATATCTCTATAAAGAGAACTATGAAACTTTAAGAAAAGAAATAGCTGAATATGTTACCAAGTGGAAAAGCATACCATGCTCATGGCTGGCAAGAATCAACATTATTAAAATGTCCATACTTCTCACAAGCAATATACAATTTTAATGCAATCCCTATTAAAGCTCCACTGCCATACTTTAAAGATCTCAAAAAAAATGACACTTTGTTTTATATGGAATCAGAAAAAACCTCAAATAGCCAAGACATTATTAGAAATAAAAAAAAAGCAGGAGGAATCATGCTACCAGACCTCAGACTATGCTATAAATCGATAGTGATCAAAACAGCATGCTACTGGCACAAAAACAGAGAGGTACATATATGGAATAGAATAGAGAACCAAGAGATGAACCCAGATACTTACATTTATTTGATCTCAGACAAGCCAAGTAAAAACATTCAGTGGGGAAAAGATTTCCTATTTAACAAATGGTGCTGGGGGAACTGGATGGCAACCTGTAGAAGACTGAAACTAGACGCACACCTCTCACTATTAACTAAGACAGACTCTCACTAGATTAAAGATTTATTCTTAAGACATGAAACTATAAAAATACCAGAAGTAAGTGTAGGGAAAACACTTGAAGAAATCAGTCTGGGTGAGTATTTTATGAGGAGGACCACTGGGCAATTGAAGCAACATAAAAAATACACTACTGGGACCTGATCAAACTAAAAAGCTTCTGCACAGCCAAGAACACAGTAAGTAAAGCAAGGAGACAACCCTCTGAATAGGAGAAGATATTTTCAGGTTATGTCTCTGACAAAGGTTTAATAACCAGTATCCACAGAGAACTCAAACGTATCAGCAAGAAGAGAATGAGTGATCCCATCTCAGGATGGGCAAGGGACTTAAAGAGAAACTTCCCTGAAGAAGAGAGGAACATGTCCTACAGACATATGAAGAAATTCTCATCGTCCTTAATCATCAGAGAAATGTAAATCAAAACTACTTTGAAATATCATCTAACACCAGTGAGATTAGCCCACATCACAAAATCTCAAAACCATAGATGCTGGCATGGATGTGGAGACAAGGGAACACTTCTACACTGCTGGTGGGAATGCAAACTAGTACATTTCTTTTGGAAAGATGTTTGGAGAACACTTAGGGATCTTAAAATACATCTGCCATTTGATCCTACATTTCCTCTACTAGGTATATATCCAGAAGACCAAAAATCACATTATAACAAAGATATTTGTACCAGAATGTTTACTGTAGCCCAATTCATAATTGCTAAGTCATGGTAGAAGCCCAAGTGCCCATTGACCCATGAATGGATTAACAAATTTTGGTGTACACCATGGAATATAATGAAGCCTTAAAGAAAGATGGAGACTTTACATCTTTCATGTTTACATGGATGGAGCTGGAACATATTATTATTATTTTGCAGTTTTTAGCCTGGGCTGTGTTTGAACCTGCCCCCTCCAGCATATGGGTCCAGCACTGTACTTATTTGAGCCACAGGCACTGCCATGGAACATATTCTTCTTAGCAAAGTATTTCATGAATGGAAGAAAAAGTATCCAATGTACTCAACCCTCCCTACTATGAAACGAATTTATGGCTTTCATATGAAAGCTATAACCCAATTATAGCTCAAGAAGAAGGAGAAAGAGAAGGGAGTGAAGGGGAGGGGGAGATGTGTGGAGGGGGGTCATTGGTGAGAACACACCTATGGTGCATCTTACAAGGGTACATGTACATGTGAAATTTACTAAGTGTAGAATATAAATGTCTTGACACAATAACTAAGAAAATGGTGTGAAGGCTATGTTAACCAGTTTGATGAAAATCTTTCAAATTGTATATAAAACCAGCACACTGGACCCCATGATTGCATTAATGTACACAATTATGATTTAATTTTTTAAAAAAGATGATAATCAAATTACCAAAAATAATATGAGGAAATGTTCAAAATCATACTCTGGTTTCTCTTTAGATCATATAAATCTTTTGCTTTTTACTAAAGATTTCTATGGAGAGAAACAATTCTGAGTCTTTCACCAATTTTTTGAGGCCTTGCATTTGTAGGGCTAAAGAAAAAAAAAAAAGAAATGTTCGAAATCATTAATCATCAAGGAAATGCAAATTAAAATCACTATGAGATATCACCTTACCCCTGTCAGAATGGCCATTATTAGAGGGTTAAAAAATATATACATACTTGGAATAGATGCAGAGGGAAAGTAAAGCTTATACACAGTAGGTGGGACTGCACATTAGTACAACCTCTATTGAAAACAGTATGGAAATTCCTTAAAGAAGTAAATGTAGAGGTATCATTTAAACCAACAATTTCACTACTGAGTATCTACCCAAAGGAAAAGAAATCATTGTATCAAAAAGACACCTGCACTTGGATATTTATTGCAGCACAATTCACAATGGTAAAGATCATCCTAAGTGACTATCAATTCATGAGTGGATTAAGAAAATATAGTTTACATATACTGCTGAGTACTATTCAGCTATAAAAAGGAGTGAAATATCATTTGCAGCAACTTGGATGAAACTGAAGACCATTATCCTATGTGAAAGTATCTCAGGAATGGAAAAATAAACACCATGTCTACTGTCTAAAAAGTGGGAGCTAATTGAAGGGCACACAAAGGGTACATGGATATGTAAAAGTCATAGGAAATAAGAAAGGGGGAAAGAGGAGGTAGGTAGGGGTTAAAGGTACAATGAACGCTATTTAGGTGATGGGCAAATTAAAATTCTCACCTTAAGGAATATAAAAGGTTTAGGGAGGTGCCTGTGTCTCAAAGGAGTAGGGTACTAGCCACACATACCAGAGGTGGTAGGTTCAAACCTGGCCCCTGCCAGAAACTGTAATATATATATGGTTTAAATGTAACAAAAACGTTATACCTGGGTTCAAACCTGGCCCCAGCCAAAAACTGTTATATATATATCGTTTAAATGTAACAAAATCATTATACCTTGGGTTCAAACCTGGCCCCAGCCAAAAACTGTAATATATATATGGTTTAAATGTAACCAAAACGTTATACCTGGGTTCAAACCTGGCCCCAGCCAAAAACTATAATATATATATCTAATATATATATCATTTAAATGTAACAAAAACGTTATACTTTGGGTTTAAACCTGGCCCCAGCCAAAAACTGTAATATATATATATAGTTTAAATGTAACAAAAACGTTAAACTCCATCAACATTTTGAAATTAAAAAAGTGTTTTTTTATTGTTGGGGATTCATTGAGGGTACACAGAAGCAGGTTACATTAATTGCTCTTTTTAGATAAAGACCCTCTTATATTTGTGTCCCACCCCCAAAAGTTGTACCACATCCCTTGACCCTCCCTTCCCCTCTCTCCTCCCCTTTTTCATCTCTTCCCATCCCCACCCTCCACTGTGTACTAGGACCTTAATTGACCTCATATCACAACTGAGTACATAGGATTCTTATTTCTCCATTCTTGTGATGTTTTACTAAATAATGCTGCATCTCCAACCCTAAGTTTGTCTTTTAGCTTCTATTAATCTAGTCTTCACATTGATAAAATGAGAAAAGTTGCCTCTATTTTATATGTTTTTGTGAAAACCAATATGGTACCGTATGTGAACATACTTAACAAAGATAAATGTGCATTACTGATGTAATCTCACATTTTTGGAATTGTTACTGTTAAGAATTATCACAATGTCATGGAGATATAAAGGGAGAATCATATGACTCTTTAACAAAAAAATTGAAAGCAAATTTTGAAATTAAAGAATATCTCAGTAATATTTCTCTCTCGCTTTCTCTCTCTCTCTCATAGATAAGCTTTTAGGAGAGTCTTGTAAATAATATAAACTGTTATGCAAGTGCTATGCACTGAATAGCCCCAGACTGAATGTATATTACTCTTAACTCTTTTCTCTGTCCAGTCCATCTTCCACACTGCCAACTCTACTTACCTATCCTTTTTATTTTATTTTATATTTTTTGGAGGCAAAGTATCACTGTTTCCCAGGCTAGAATAATTTGGTGTCAAAGCTCACAGCAACCTCAACTCCTGGGCTCACGAGATACTCTTGCTTCTGCCTCCTAAGCAGCTGGGACTACAGTGCACCAGATGAGCTTTTCTATTTTTAATAGAGATAGGGGAGGGTCTCATTCTTGCTCAGGCTGGTCTTCAATTCCTTAGTTCAAGCAATCCTCCTGCCTCGGCCCCACAGAATGCTAGGATAACAGGTGTGAGCCACCACACCCAGTATCTAGTTACCTACCTTTTTTTTTTAAAAGCACTGATTTGATCAGTCCCTGATGTTGATTTAATTAAATTAAAATTCATTAGTTTGGCAGGAAGAGCCTGGTCTCAAACTACTTCTCCAAACTCATCTTCCCCAACTCTTTTTCCCTTATTTTCTTTTCTTTGTCTATCACCTTGAGCTCCATGCTACAGCCACAGAAATTATATTACTATTCCTAAAATACTGAAATCTTAACTCTTTAATTTTTAATAAGCATGTTGTACAAGTTAGAAAGCTTTCATTTAATTCCTAACCTTCCAGATATTCCTAATAAGAAACAATTTCTTTCTACCCTATATTTCCAAGGCATGTTGTTCATTCATTCGTTCTTCCAATATTTACTTACTATCTATTATGTTCCCAGCACTGTGCTAGGATATGCTAGTGACGTATTAGTGAATAACACAATTATAGTCCCTAATCTCATAGATTTTATGGATTCTCATATAAAATAAATAAACTAAAAAAAACTACATAATTAAGATGGTGATAGTGCCATAAAGAAAATGTGTAAGGTTTAATAACAGCACATAACCAGTACCTAATCTATGGGACCCTTAGGGCATCAATAACATTTACTCATCTATTAATTTCTATGGTATCAAACATAAAAGTAATAATATATATAGTTGTGTTTATTCACATTAAATTTTAGTAACTATTTCATTGTAATTCTAAGCATATAATCAGTTCAAAACAGAAACCAAAAGTATATAATCAATTCAAAGCAAAAACCAAAAACCTATTCAGTAAACAATGTTCGCCTTTATAAAACAAGTGGTAATGCAACATGTTTTTTCACTGAATTGGCATTGCTGATACTTACTATGTCACTGAGCTTTTGGAGTTAAAATTCTCATAAAAATACACAGCTGAAATTTCAGCTATGGGGGAGAAAATCAGGAAATCCTTTCTACAAAAAGCACTGCAGGTTGAATATTACTAATGTGAAAATCAGAAATCCTCAATACTCCAAAATGTGAAACTTTTTGAATGACACTCATAGGAAATGCTCATTAGAGCATTTTGGATTTCATATATTTGGATTAGGGATACTGAACCAGTAAGCATAATGCAAATATTTCATAATCTGGAAACATCAGAAATCCAAAACACTTCTAGTCTCAAGTAATTCAGATAAGGGGTATTCAACCTGTACAAACCTAGAAAAAAAATAACAAAAGCAACCATCTCAGAACTCTGGAAATTGTCCAGAAAATATATCTGGCTGTGAAATATTTATGCTAAGGAATTTGCTGACCCTGGGATAAGCTCCTGTATACAGCACACCCATCTCAATTGGATTTGAGGTTCTGTAAGGATTTAATTGAAAACTGCAAAGTACTGCTGAAAGAAATTAAAGAATATCTAAATAAATAAACAGACATTTCATGTTGAGTTGGAAAATTCAATATTGTCAAGACGCCAATTCTCCCAAAATTGATCGAAAAATTGATGTTCCCACCTCCAGGCTTGACAAACACTCTTGCTTTTGAGGTTCATGCACTTTGTAGCATGGATCAATAGTTTATTCCTTTTAAGTGATGAATAGCATTCCATTACATGCCTAAATCATATTTGTTCATGCATTTATTAGGTGATAGATATTTGGATTGTTTCCACATTTGCTATTATTGGTAATGCCATTATGAATATTTATGTACATATATTTGTGTGTACATACATTTTTATTTCTTGTGAATATATCCCTAGGAGAAATAAAAACTTTAAAAACTACGCTCAATGAAAGAAGCACAATTGGGCTACATATCATATGATACCATTTATATGAAAAGAACAGAAGAGATAAATATGGAAACCAAGAATATATGCTTAAATCTAGATGTGGAAAAAATGATTAACTGCTAAGAGGCCCCAGAGAATGTTTAGAGATGAAAAAATTCTTAAATTTAATTATACTGATAGTGGTACAACATAATTTTACTAAAATCATTGAATTATACAATAATAATAAGTGAATTTTATGGTATGTAATCACATTTCATAAAGCTGGGGGGTTTTTTTTTGGGGGGGGGATTGTTTGTTTTTTCTTTAGAGACAAGGTGATACTCATGTTGCTCTGTCGCCCAAACTGGAGTTCAGACTGGTGTCACCTTAGGTTATTGTAGCCTTGAACTCCTAGGCTCAAGTGATGCTCCTACCTCAGCTTTCTGAATAGATGGGACTACAAGAACGTGCCACTGTGCCTGGCTAATTTTTCTTATTTTTTGTAGAGAAAGGGATTCCTAAGGCTGGTCTCTAACTCCTGGCCTCAAGCAATCCTCTCCCCTTAACCTCCCATAATGTGGGGATTACAGGAGTGAACCACCATGTGTGGCCCTACTTTGAGATATGTTAATGCATATTTATAACTTTTATTTAAAAAATAATATTATACACGTAATATTTTGTAACCTACTTGCATGACCAAATACTATGATTATTTTTCTAAGTCAATAAATATCACTACTGATAAGGCCAATTAGTGTTCCTTTATGTATATGGAGTTTTATTTAATAAAAGTATTGCTTTTATCATAGTATTTTTAAAAGCTTAAAAAACTATTATTGCCTATGATAATTAATCTAAATTTATAACATTCTCTTTCAAAGTCTTTCCTAACCCTTATCTTCCCCAAAATCATCTCAATATTTTGCAACTTAAACTCTTTACCCTAAATACAGATTTGAAGTACAAATCTCATATATATCAAGTCTCGTATTTTACATCTTTTTATGTGACTAGCACTGATACTATATATATATATATATATATATAAAATTCTTTTTTTTTGCTTTAGCCAGAATTATTTATTTATTTATTTTGTTAAATTGTAAAGAGGTAGATCATGTATACATCAATGCTTTTATAGGGTACAATGTGCTGATTTCATATACAATTTGGAATTGTATTATCTAATAGCTTATGATACTTATCTCATATTATGGAATTGCTTATGATACTATTTGTTTATTTATATAATTGCTCTGGGGTGCTTCATGTTTTTTTTTTCTCTCTCTCTCTTAAATTAGATTCTGAGCTACTACTACAGCAACTTTCGAGTTTGTTTGATTTTTCCGTATTCTCAAAGCAGCTGCTACAGTACCGAGTATACAGTAGGTGATCCTTAAATTAGTGTTGATTTAAAATAATGATGCACATTCTTGCATTCATTTACCGAAAGTTTATGAGCACCTACTATGCACTTAACACTGGGTTAAATGCCATGAAGAAAAGAAAGAAAGAAATGAGGCATGATCTTTTAAGGACTTTATGATGTAGCTGAGAGCAGTAAAGCATACAAATGGTGAGACAACAATACAAGACTACCATCAAAAGTTATCCAAAAGTAATCCATGATTAAGAGAAAATGTGGAAACAAAATTAGTTATTTGGGAATCCGACAAAGGAGAGCTAAGCTGAACCTTAGAAGAGATAAGTTGAATATTTAAACATGACTTATGTGGAGAGAAGGAAACCCTTACACACTGCTGGTGGGAATGTAAATTAGTACATGCATTTTGGAAAAACAGTATGGAGTTTCCTCAAAATATTAAAAATAAAACTACTGTATGATCCAGTAACTCCATTCCTGGGTATATATCCAAAAGAAATCATTATCTCAAGGAGATATTTTTACTATCATCTTAATTCCAGCATTATTCACTATAGCCAAGTTATGGAATCAACCAAAGTGTACATCAACAGATGAAAGAATAAAGAGGATAAAAGGATAAGGATGCACATTCTTGCATTCATTTACTGAAAGTTTATGAGCACCTATTATGCACATAACACTGGCTCACCCATAAAAAATAATGAAATCCTGTTATTTGCAGCAACATGAATGATCCTGGAGGTCAGTATGTTAAACAAAATAAGCCAGAGATATACAGATACCACATGAACTCACTCATTTTTGGAATTCCAAAAGTTGTTTTCATAGCAGTAAAGAATAGTAGTTACAAGAGATGCTAATTTCACAGTAGCATGTAAGCAGTAGAGAACAGCAGTTACAAGAGATAAGGAGGGGGTTGGGCGGCACCTGTGACTCAAAGAAGTAGGGCACTGCCCTCCTATACTAGAGGTGGTGGATTCAAACCTGACCCTGGACCAAAAAAAAAAAAAAGAGATAGGGAGAGTAGGGGAAGGAGAATTATGAGAAAAACTGGTCAAGGGTACAAAGTTACAGTTAAATAGGAGAGTAAGTTCTGGTGTTCTATTGCATAGGAGTATGACTAGAGTTAAGAACATGTTGTATATTTTAAAATATCTAGAAGACAGGTTATTGAATATTCTCATTACAAATAAATGGTAAATGTTTACCTTATGGATATCCTAATTACTCTGGTTTGATCATTACACAATGTATACACATACCAAAACATCACATCATAGTCCATAAGTATGTACAAGTATCATGTGGCAATATGAGAGAGGATGAGAGCATTTCAGGCAGGTGAAATAGACTGAATGAGAAGAGCAAACATGAGAATTCAGGATTTCTCATGAGGTTTGGAAAGAAGGTTGATTCTGAAAATATAGGCTGAGGCCAGAAAGCTGATGGTAATGAATGCCTGATAAAGGAGTCTAGACTTGTTAAATTAGCCACTTACTGAATACCTATTATGTGGCTGGTGGTACACAAGCATAGTGTGCATCTGTTGTGTGTTGGATATTGGGCATCTATTTCCTCTGTCTCATGGAACTCTATTTTCTCTAGAAAACAATTCAGAAGGACAACTACCAGAGACCTTGCCATTCTGTAGCCAGATAGTATGTAATTAAATTGAAAATGACTAAACTCCAAGTTTATCACAGCCTGATCATCATGTTTACACTATTCTGGCTATATTTCCCATTTCTTTTGTGCCAGACCTACTTCAGTTTTTGCCTATTTCCAGGCCTGACTCACTAGCCTCCCATAGATTCTATGAGACCTTGTTGGTTTTTCAATGAATTAAATTTTATGTAAGTTAGCCAGAGTCTATTTCTCTGGCTTGAAACTAAAAAGCCCTAATTGATTTAGATATGTATCATTTTAAACATTTCACTCATAAGAACAATGTGGACCAGTGAGATAAAGAAAATTCCCAAGGCCACACAGTTAACAAGTGGCAAACGTGGGTATGTTTGACTCTGAAACGTAAGTTCTACAAAATTACTCACTAGAGGCAGGGCTGTGTGGGAAGCCAAGATTTAAATTTTAGATTAAACCTTGAAAGCCGGTATTCTTTTCCCTAGACCATGCTGCCTTTCAATGTGAAGTCACTACAAATTTTGAGAAGTGTATGGCATGAAGAAAGTGACATGTTAGGAAGGCTCATTTCACAGTGAAATTAAGCAAAATTATGTGCATATCATTTTCACAAAAAGTACAATTTGCCTCGTGATTTTATGATCAAGTGACATTTTTTCCTTGAAATTTTTTCAAATCACAATACCATATGGAAGAAAAGTATATCACAAAATTTAGAATTGGCTCAAGTTATTCCTGCAAGCATAAAAATAAAAATCAACATTTGAGGAATGGTTGGCCCACTTATCATCTTTATTTTCCAGGCACATGTAAGCTAGAAGGGAAGCAAATGAGCTTGAGGGCAGATCATGAAGATGAGGTAAATAATCCAGATGGGAAATGACAAAAGTTATAATAGTGAAATTACAGAAAATAAGAGAATGCAGATGCAAACAGTTAGTTACTAGAGTACTCTGTCAGTTTTCAGGGCTATCTCTCTGAAATGTACATCCATTCTTTTTTTTTTTTTTTTTACTATCTTATAATAGTTTCAATCCAGTGACTTCAAATGCCAGTCTAGTAAGCATAAATCTTACTGAATTAAGCGGAATCTCTTAATAAGCATATTATAAACTTATAAGGAAGCACACATCATATGCAGCTAAATTATGTGCATATCATTTGCAGAAAAAGCAAATGATCGATCAAGCAACATTTTTTTCCTTGAAATTTTTTCAAATAACTACAATACCACATGGAAGAAAAGAATGTCATGAAATTTAGAATTGGCTCATGTTATTCCTGCAAGCATAAAAATAAAAATTAACATTTGAGAAGTACTTTGGGCCCATTTTTCATATTTATTTTCCAGACAACAAAAGCCTATAAAAATAATAAGAATCATTTTGTACATTAAAAATAACTATATATAATAATGGGAAAAATATATTAGCTTCAAAATAAGAAGGAAATACTTCAAATAAAACAAATTTTACAGTACTTAAACTATGATGATGTTGGAGAGAAGGATGGCAGTGATTCCTCTGATAACATTGTATTCATTACAAAAAAATACTATGTTTTAGAAAGAATAACTGTATACAGGATTAAAATACCAATAAGCATAAACCATAAACTTGCTGAGATATAGTGCAATTTGCATGGCTTCTATGTGTGATGATACCTCATGAGAGCCCTATGAGTGCTCCTCAAATTAAAGACAGTATGTACCATGCAAAAGTGGTCATTGATTTCAGCTCTCTAAATAAATAACATCCCAAATTTTGTTCCATGTTATTCATTGTTGTCTTAAATTTTGGAACTTTTAATTATAAAATTGATACATTCCCATTATTTTGAAAAGTTCTAGAAATGGTTTGAGGGGAGATCCACAATGGCAAAGTAGAGACATCTCACTAGCCACACTTGATTGGAGCAAGTGGGCCCCATCCACCCTTGACTAGATTGTGCTCTCAAGAAATATCATTCCAGGGGTACAGTGAGACAATGGAGGGACTCTAGAAGTTAAGGAGGACTTCAGGAACAGTGGAAGATCAGCACAGGGAGTACCTGGCCACTCTAATACTCAAGCACAGAGACATGGAAAATTAAGGAGAAGGAGGAAAAAAGAGCAGAACTTAGGGGAAGGAAGTAAACAAGAAGAAAATATACATGAAGAGGAACAAAAAAAATTCTGGCAACATGAAAAACCAGAACAGATCACCCCCCAAGTGATCATGAGGTAGATACCACAGAGGATTCCACATATAAAGAAATTATTGAAATAAAAGAAAGGGAATTTAGATTATGGATAGCAAAAAAAAAAAAAAGAAAGAAAGAAAATTGAAGGGAAAGTAGAAAACAAACAAAGGAAATTAACAAAAAATTGACCCAAGAAATGATGAAATTATAAAGAATCTATTGGAGCATAAGGAATTCAAGAAGTCAATCAGGGAACTTAAAGCTGGAGTAGAAACTATCAATAACAGATTAGACCATGGAGAAGAAATAATCTCAGAGATAGAGAAAAAAACTCTTGAGCTAACTCAGGCTTTAAAGAGGCAGAAAGGAGTGAGTAAAAGGCAAGGCTTCTGATTGTGGCTTTTCCCCAACAGCCTTGCAGAGGTCCTTTTCACAGCTACAGTCAGAGACACTGAGGGCCTGCTTAGCAAAATAGCTCTGTCTTGATGTCAGTCTGCCTATACCCAATCCTAATGACTCCTGGTATTAGGCTGGAATCTCAGCTGGGGAAAGATACAAACACCTGTGGTGCTTTGCCCCCCACCAGTGACATGAATACTTTAAAGAACTAGGAAAAATAGTATTTCATTTAATATAGAATCATCATAAAACCTGAATAGACACTTTACTAAGAGGAATATGTTCCAGCTCCATCCAGGTAAACATAAAGGATGTAAAGTCTCCCTACACGACTATAGTACAGAAAGAAGAAGGGAAGAGCAGGGGGAGGGGAGAGGAAGGGAGAGACTGAGAGGAGGGAGGGCATTTGGTGGGACTTTACCTAATGTGCACAGTGCAATGGCACATTTCAAAACTACTGAAAGTATAAATGTCTTAACACAACAAACAATTAAGTGAGGTGATGGTTATGTTAACCAGTTTGATGTAAGCTTTCTGCATTGCATATCAAAGTAGCACATTGTACTCCATAAATACATATACAGTTATGATTTTAATTAAAAATTAATTTTAAAAAAATCAAAAAAAAAAAGAAGAGAGTAAAAGTTTAGGAAACTCTTAGACAATTATGGGACTTCACAAAGCATTAAAACATACAAATTATTGGTATACTAAGAGGGAAAGAATGACCCAAAGGAATGGAAACTTTACTGGGGGAATATTATAACTGAAAATTTCCCAAGCACTACCATTGTTAAAATGTATGTAATAACAAAAGCAAATTTAATGCAATCTCCATTAAAATACCAACTCAGATTTTTAAGAAATAAAAAAAAAAATAGCTGGTCATTTGGTATGAAACCAGAAGCCAAGAAACCATAAATCCAAGGCAATTATTAGTAATAAAAACAAAGCTGGAGGCATCAGACTTCTGGTTATATTACAAGTCCAAAGTGATCAAAACAGCATAGTTTGACACAAAAATAGAGACATAGACAAATGAAACAAAATGAAAAACCTGGAGATGAATCCAGACTCTTATTACCATCTGATCTTCAATAAACCAAACAGAATCATGCAATGGGGGAAAGAATGCCTTTTCAATAAATAGTGCTGGGAGTACTGGACAACCACATGTAAAAGACTGAAACTGCACTCACACCTTTCACCACTTACAAAAATTGACTCACAATGGATAAAAGTTTTAAATCTAAGACATGAGATGATAAAAATCCTATAAGAAAGCATGGGAAAACTTGTAATAATATCTGTTTGGGGAAAGATTCTATGAAGTAGACTCCATTGGCAAGTGTAACAATAACAAAAAGAAATAAATGGGATTTACTTAAACTAAAAACATTTAAAGCAAACAGACAACCTTCAGAATAAGAAAAATATTTTCATGTAATGAATCTGACAAAGGGCTGATAAATAGTATCTACAGAGAACTCTAATTAATCAACAAAAAGGAGCAAAAAATCCCATCTATCACTGGGCAAGAGACATGAACAGAACAGTATCTGAAGAGGACAGAAGAACGGCTGACAAACATGAAAAATGCTCCTTTTTCCTAAACATCAGAGAAATGCAAGTCAAAACCACTCTGAGCTATCACCTACCCCCAGTGAGAATGACCAACATCACGAAGTCTCAAAGCTGCAGATACTGGTGTGGATGTGGAGAGAAAGGATCACTTTTTCATTGTTGGTGAGACTGCAAACTTATACTGCCTCTTTGGAAAGAAGTATGGAGAATCATCAAATAACTCAAAATAAACCTTCCATCTGATTCTACCATCCCATTACTAGGTACCAACCAGGAGAAAAAAGTCATTTTATCATAAGGTCAATTGCACTAGATTGCTTATCACAGTTCACTTTACAATGGCCAGTATGTGGAAACAACCCACATGCATCAACCCATGAATGGATATAAGCTTTGGTATATATATGGCATAGAATACTATTCAGCCATAAAAAATATGGAGGCTTTACATCTTTTATATTAACCTGGATAGAGTTGGAGAACATTTTGTTTACTAAAGTATCACAAGAATGGGAAAAAAAAAGTATCCAATGTACTCAATACTAATATGAAGCCATTAAATAAACTAATACACACCCACACAAGAGGAAAATTTCTCAGTTTAATTCAAGTTGAGGAGAGGGGGAGGAATGAGTGGGAGAAGAGAAGTGGGAGGAGGATTGGTGTGCTCTCATGTCATGAACACAATGCAAGAGTATATGGCATACCTCCTGGGTGTGGGGCACAACTGCGAAAGGGATCTTACCTAACAAAGCAAACACTGTACCCAGTTATTTGTACCTTTATATTAATCTTAAATTTAAAAAACAATGAAATAAAATGTTAAAACATTTATTGAAAAATGAATTCTTCATGTTCAGAAAAAATGGTGATGCTTTAAATAGAAAGCAAAAAGTTAATTCCTTCAATTTAATAAAATTAGTTTGATATATATCGTCAGACCCTTTTCTATGTATGTGAAAACAAGTACACATGAACATACAATATATAAAAGGATGGACAATAAAGTTCACTAACTCATCCTAGAAAAAGTGTTACATCCATCATTGCTGAATATCACTATCTTCACCTTGATAGTACTCCCCTCAGAAAGCTATGCACCAATGCCAGCACTTTGTCCACCCTTTAAAGACTTTTTATAGGATGATTTCATGAACTTAACTGTCCGATCTCATAGGAAAACAGCTCTGATGACCATTCTAGAAAAGCAGTTCCAAAATTGCCATGAAGGGTCAACTAGACGTTGGCATCAGTACATAGATTCTCAAGGGGACTACTTCAAAGGTGACCCTAGTAATATTCAGCAATGAGGCATGCAGCACCTTTTCTAGGATGGGTTCACCAACTTAATTATCCAAAATCTTACATCTATAAGTTTTAGTTAAATAGGATCATACAGAAGATACTGTTCCACAGCTTTACTTTTTCATTTGACAACAATTTATTACGGACATCTTTTGTACATATTGAAAACCATGTCTTTTGTTTTAATTTACCAAAACAAATGTGTTCCTAAGCTCTGATTTCTAATATTTTCCCAAGAACTTAAATGCTTTAATAACTACTTTTTGTATTAAAAAAAAACTTGACTTCCCAAGGGAAATTATCCTTTGAAAAATAAAACATTGTTAGAAGCTATTTTTAATTGTCCATGAGACAGGAAAATTCTATGTGGCACATAGATGATACTTAACTCAAACAGCAGGTTCTGGTAACAAAAAAAAAGTAATCTTGTCCCCAGAGTAGCCATTTTTATGTGATATTCTGAGTACAATTTATTAAAATTAGAAGCCTTTGTATTTTAATATGCACTTTCCTTCAAATACCAATTACATGTAAAGCAATTTTTCAGATAATAATTCTCTATAAATCTTGTCCTGTAAAAGAAAATGCTTATGAAATAGAAGGGTTAAAAGATAGAAATTTTAATGTAATTTTAAATATGGATCCTCATTAGATTCTAGAATTTTTCTTCTAAAGACTCTATATGATCTCCTATCTATTAATAGTGTGTGAAGTAAAAAAAAAATAGTGTGTGAAGTGTTCCTATTTAAAATTTAGTTGCTTAAACACAATTCTTTATGCTCTGAAAGTTTAATAAACTGATAAGATTTATTATGTGGCAGTTATACATCAGTAAATGTGGCACATTAAGGACCAAATGTTAAATAAAATTAGAACACAATTAAAGGGTAATTTTTTAAATTTCAATGATAAGTAAAAAAATCATCCTGCTGTCAAAGAAGCCAGTTTATTGGTTAAAGAATTTGATTAGTACAGTACTAAGTGAAATCTTGTGCATAGAAATACTCTGTGCAAAGTTAGGGGATTGATTACACACCAAAAAAAATGCTTTGGTTCTCACCCTAGGTAAGTTCAAAATATACTTAGGTAAAGAGCATATGTGTATACACATAAGAAATGACATATGTGGCTCTATTACAGTGATTGTTATAAAGCATACAAAATGAAATGCGTCCTGAGTAAATAAGCCCTGAAGGGAATTAAGAGTTGGCCAAATATTTCCTGGAGAAGATAAGTTCAGTAAGGATTGGTTGAACACTCACTATGTTATAAGAGTTTTACATATATTATGTCATTGAAAACTCACCAGAACTCTCTGAGATTGATATTATTATTATCTTCATTTTACAGATGAGAAAACCAAGGCAGAGTTTACAAATCTGCCTAAGGTTACAAGACAGTAAAAGACACTTATATACTCACATATAAGTATGATTCCAGACTGTCAAGTATCACTAAAAGTTTGGGATTAGAGCAGAAATATGGTAAATGTTTACAGGAAGATTTTTCAAAGAACTATATATAACATATATATGAAGGTAGGGAACAACTTACAGGCTGCAACAAGTAGAATTTGGAAATAGCTATTGTAGTAATATATACATGAACATTGTTCACTACTCAATGTCTTTGGATTTTTCCTCCCTTTTTACTTATGTTAAATGAAATACTTCCAAACTTATAATAAGAAAGTTTGCTTTATTTAAATTTTAGTGATGAAATATTTCAGATGAGTACTATAAGCAAAAGATTCTTAATTACCCTTGTAAAAGTATTACTCTGTGATATGGCTTTACATTTTTTAAACAATGTATGCTATTTTTCAGTTTGAACACTAGCATTACTAACAAAAGAAAAACTAGACAATGGCATTACATTAAACTAAAAAGCTTCTACACAGCAAAGGAAATAATCAATAGAATGAAGGGCAACCTATAAAATAGAACATATTTGCAAACTGCACATCTGGTAAGAAGTTCATATCCAAAATGCATATGTAAGGAAATGAAACAATTTAGTAATGATAAAAAAACTGATTAAAAAATGGATAAAGGATTTGAATAGACATTTTTCAAAATAAAACACAAATGGCCAAAAAGTATATGAAACAATGATCATGCAACTAATCCTAAGGGAAATGCAAATTAAAACCACAATAAGGTATTATCTCAAATTAGTTAGAATGGCTATTATCAAAAAACACAAAAGGTAACAAGTGTTAATGAGGATATGAAGAAAAGGAAACCCTTTTATACTGTTGGTGAGAATGTAAATTAGCACAGTCATAATGAAAAACAGTATTATTGTTCCTTGAAAAAATAAAAATATAATCATATCATATGATCCAGCAACCCTACTACTTAATATATATACAAATGATAGAAAATCAGCACACTCCTATATTTATTGCAGCTTTATTTGTAATATCCAAGAAATGAGTAAGTTTCCATCAATGGGATGCATGGATAAAGAAGATGTAGTACATCCCTAAGTTTCCATCAATGGGAAGCATGGATAAAGAAGATGTAGTACATATACACAAAGGAATACTAATCAGCCTTTAAAAATAATGAAATCCTGTAATTTGCAGCAACGTCAATGAAACTGGAGAACTTTAGGTTAAGAGAAATAAAGTAGACACAGAACGACAAATACCATATCATCTCATAGGTGGAGCACACAAAAGTCAAACACATAGAAACAAAGAGAAAAATGCTGGCTACTAAAGGATGGGGAGTGGGGAGAATGGGGAGATGCTGGTTAAAAGACACAAAATTTCAGTCATCAAGGAGGAATAAGTTCAAGAGTTCTATTGTACATCATGTTGACTATAGTTAATAACAATGTATTATATACTTGAAAATTACCAAGAAACTAGATTTGAAGTGTTTTCATCATGAAAATAAGTATGTGAGGTAAGGCATATGCTAAAGAGCTTGTATTAGCCATTGAATAATGTATACATAAACCAAAACATGTTATATATAATAAACATACATATAATGTTAATTATAAATTAAAATTTAAAAAAACTAGCAGTATATCAAGTGTCCAAATTAGTCAATGATTCTTCTTATCTGCCTTTGCATTAAATACAACTGCCTTTTTAAACTCCATGCAGTTAAGGCTATAGTGCAAGAAATCTAATTCACAAATCTTTCCTTTAAGAAATCAAAAGCTATAGCAACATAATATATTTCATTAATTTAGGTGTAACTTTACTATAAGAATGAATATGAAATGAAATATTTTTACTTTGAAAATGACGATGTGAAATAATCAACATTTTATTACTATTCTTTTTTGAACCATAATTTATTAACAGCTTAAATATACTTTCCATTTTAGTGAACAGATCTCTCTTGTTACATGTGAGAAAAACAAAGGCGTTATTTGTGCTCCTGAATTATGTTAACTACCACTAAAATGGTTAGGCTGTAGATAGCTACACACAGGCAACTCCACAAAATAGAAAAAACATTTATGTTTCTTGTTCCATTATTTGTTTTCTAGGTTTTTACTGCTATTATCTCTTTATCTCAGATATTTGGGAAGGGAGGTGAAAAATCAAGGAAGATCCAGCTGCTATAACTGTGTCCACTATCACAAAATTCTTTTATCCCACAATTTAGTTCTCATTCCCTGCCAAATACATCTAACAAATGGATAGTTACCAATTAGGAGATTAAAATCAGTATATAATGGAACACCATAAATAGTCTAACCACACATAATTTTTACAACTCATTTTTGACAATGTGCAAAGGCAGTTCAGTGGATAAAGGGCAGTACATTCAACAAATAGTGCTAGAACAACTAGCCATATGTCAAAAAAAGCTTCGCTCTATACCTTGTACATTTTGTAATTTTTTTTTCCTTTGGCTGGGGCTAGGTTTAAACCCACCACCTCCGTCATATGGGGCCGGCACCCTACCCTTTTGAGCCACAGGCACCGCCTCTGTACCTTTTTTAAGAATGAACCAGACCTACTGTAATACCTAAAAGTATAAAACATCTAGGAAAAAACATGGAAGACAATCTTTGTAACTTTGGATTAGTCAAAGATTTCTTTGCAATGACATCAAAAGTACAATTTATATAAGAAAAAATATATAATTTGGACTTCATAAACATCACAGACTTCTTCTCCCAGTTACTCTGGTATGGTATTACACATTGTATGCACATATCAAAGTATTACATGTGCCTTAAATATTTGTACAAATATTATTATCAATTGAAAAGATACAAACTTATGCTCTTCAAAAACTGTGAACAGCAATGTCAAGAGAACACAAAGAAAATTCAAAGACTGGGAAAATATTTTCAGAGATTATAGTTGAAAAAGGACTTGTATCCAGAGTATATGAAGAATAAATAAAGAACTTTCAAAACTTAATAGAAAACAACTAACAAACCTATTTTAAAAAAAAAATTAGCAAAATATGAATAGTCACTATGTAGCTGGTAAATCGGTTTTTGAAAAGATGCTCATCATCATTAGTCATTAGGGAAACGTACATTAAAACTACAAAGAGATACTAGTACATACCTATTAGACTGGATAAATTTTAAAACACTGACCATACCAAGAAGTTGTCACTCCTGATGTAAATGTAGATCAACTGCTTTGGAAAACAGAGAATTTATTTAAAAGTTAAACATACAACTACCATGGGATCCAGCCATTTCATTCCTAGGTATTTTTCTAAAATAAATCAAAACATATGTCCATATAAAGACTTGTATACAAATGACCATATTATCTATATGTAGTACCCCAGAACTCAACACAAATGCTCATCAACTATTATAGTACACATATATGTATTAATCAGTAATACAAAGAAAAATTCCTGATACACACAACAACATAGATGAATCTCTAAATTACTACGGTAATGAAAAAAGACAGGGAAAAAGAAAAGTATACTATATTATGCTACTTACATACAAGTTTAGAAATCTCAATTTAGTACATAAAAGCAAAAAAAAGATCAGTGATTACCTGGGGAAAAGAGGAAGGATTCAAAGGAGCACAAAATTTGGGGTAATAAAAATTTTCATTACCTTGATTTTGGACATGCTTTCATAGGCATGTATACATTTATCAAAACATAAAATTGCTTATTTTGTATGTTATTATGTGTTTATTATACTTCAATATTTTTCAAAAAAGAATTAGTGAGTATATTCAGATAAAACTTGTCTAGATGGAAGAAAGAGGAAGAAGAAAAGTTAAAAAGTGGATGCTTTCCTTGTTAGATACCTACAACAAAAGATAATGCGGCTATACTAGTTATCGTATTCTTTATAGATGCATTCTTGTGTGTCACAATATTGAGTAGTAGAAGGAATTGTGTATGTTCATACTAGGAAAGGTAAACAGATGTCAAGGAACTATGTTCTTCTGAATATACTAACAGATTCTGTGACATACATCTTATGCATAAGCAAGAACATTTAGCCCCTCAAAATATCATAAAATAATGGAATAGAGAACATATCACTATGCAAGTAACTTATATGTAATCTTATGAAGAAAAATAAGCATGTGATATGTTGGAATAAAGCATAAATTAAATAGATGGTATAAAAAAATCTTTTCTTTCAGAGAAATAAAATAAATTTAAGACAGAGACTAAAAGTGTGTTATAATTACCTAAGGCAGTGTATATACAACAAAATTAAGAGTATTTGTGATTAGGAAAAGTCAGCTACTTTTAACCATTTTCATAGTCTGGCAAGGGAAAAATACCTCCATACTGAAAATCACAATAGTTGATGATTACATTATTTTTACATGATATTGTATATGCTTTTAAAATCTTTTTCTTCTCCATGTTCCATTCCAAACTTTTCTAGTATCAGTGTGAATGATTAAGTAGTAATCCTTGAAAAGCATTCCAGAAAACCTCCAAGTAGATAATTTTAGAATGAAAGCTATAATTGAGTTGCATTTATCCAATATCATGATCTTGAACAAAAGTGCTTTTTATAGGAGTTATAGTTGCTTTAAATTAAGTTCTAAATCATTTTACCTTTAGCATTTTGTCGCCAATTAGTTTATTTTTTTATTCAGGGGAAAGTAAGTAAAAAACATGAACTGATAATTCTCAAATAAACAGAAACATAGGAAAAGACATTCAACCTTACCACTAATCTAATAAATGCACATATATAATACTAAGAAATGAATTTGTAGATAGTCATTAAAAATGCAAATAGTGATTACCTCTCCATGTATTTGAGGTTACTTTTAATTTCTTCTTTGCATTTCAATTTACTCCCTGACTTTTTCAATGAACATATATCATTCTCACAAAATAAAGTATTTTAAAACTGCCTTATTAGTTGTTTTCAGAAAAAGTCTAGATAATGAATCAGAAAAAAATAATTTAGAAACAGACTGAATTAATTTAGTTAATGTGATAATGGTGGTATTTCATGTATATGGGTCAGAAACATCTTCAAATAAATGTTACTAGGAGAATAAGCTAGCTAATAAAAATAATTCAAAAAAATCTGGACCTTAACTTAGCACTGACTCTAAAAATACCAGTTCCAGATGATACAAAATTTAATATGTATATGAAAATATTAAAGTGCCATAAAACATAAAAGCACCCATTAAAAGTCTATCATTTAAAATAAAAATAATAAATTGCAGAATAATATTTATAGTGTAATCCAATTTATTTAAATGTTTTCTATAGTATATGTTTTAATTAAAATTATGCAATGAAAAGATAGGCACTCAGTAAGTTTTATTCACCATTATAGTACCATCCTCTCTTACTCATGACTGGTGTATAACAGTCACAAAAACATAAAATTAGTTGAATGGCCAGTAAATGAAATCATATATATCGTTGGTAGGACTATAAACTGTCATAACCTTTCCTGAGAGAGTTGTAAACGTGTATAAAATCATAATTTCATAGCATAAAAGGATCATTTTCATTTCTTGAAATGTATCTGACTAATTTTCTTTTTCTCTTTTTTTGGCCAGGGCTGGGTTTGAACCCACCACCTCTGGCATATGGGACCGGTGCCCTACCCTTTTGAGCCACAGGCACCGCCCTATCTGACTAATTTTCACACATGCACAGAAATGCATACTTTATATATCCAGGACCGGTATTTTATGTAAAAGGAAAAACCTGTGTATGTAAGAGGAGAGATGATACAGAAATAGGCGAACTACAAAAGGAATCTGGCTAAATTAAGGCAATTATGTCCACAGCATATACATTTATTCAAAAATGTTCAGCATTTGCTATGAAAACATAGCCATAATTAGTTGATAAATTAAATTATCAGATTACAAACAGTAATACACAAATATGCAGGTGTGTATATTCACAAGGAAATTTCTGGAAGGAAATGAATCAGAATGCTAACAATGGTTTTTATTTGGTTGTTAAGACTGCTTTTACTAACACTGTAATTTTCTATATTGGAGTTTTAATTTTACAATGCTCATATACTTTGACAGTATGAGAAAAACAGTAAAAGTAAATTAATTTACAAAATAGAAAATCATTTCCTAAATTTTAAAAAATATTTGACTAAATGACAAAACACAAATCCCATAATAAAAAAGGCAATATAAAGGTTAACCTAACTTTAATATCTTTCCTCAATGGAAATGAATAATTCATCATATTTTATATTTTAAATTACTGCTTGTATTCTATGACCAGGTTGAGATTATGAATGTGGTTAAATATGTTATTTTCTACACTAGTTTGCCAAATCCTCTCTGTGGATTTTCCTGCTTCCATAGAAATGTCAAGGTATTATCCAACTCAATCTCTAAAAGACTATCTCCTGTAAATTTGTATTCAAATACAGATGAGTAATTTTTGTCATTCATAAAAATGGTTTAAATATGCTTCTTACCTTTCAATGAAAAGTAAACACTGGTCTTTTTGATTGTACCAAGGGAGTTGTTCTGTAGCAGAAAAGACTCCTGTAAATAAAAATAACAAATATCTGTTTTTAACCTTCATTTTGCAAATGTTTATCAACATATTACTGGAATTGTAAATCATAACTTAGTATGGCTAGAATTTTACAATAGTAAAAGGAAATGGGTGACAGAGAATATCGCTTATACATTGAGAGGATGCACTTTCATTAGCACAAATTCCCCCTCCCACTCTGCTGTTTGTGGAATCAAAACATGCTGCACAAAAGTATAAAACAAACCATCTGCTTTTTAATAATACTACTTAGCATTTGAATACCCCTTTGTTTTATCTGCAAGGTTGTTGCAAGCATTTCTGAGGACTACGTGGCAAGTTAGCAGCGAGGTTGGGGTATATTATATACCGGTTTAAAATGAGAAATATAATAAAAATGGTGTAACTGACTCACGGCAACATGGGTTCGCAAACCTTGTAGATGAACATAAACCAGGCTTGCCAAACATCACAGACTGCACTTATTAAATCTGCTACGTGGACTGCAATATGCCTGTCTAGCCCCTCCCCCTCTGCCAATAAAAGACTCCCCCTTTTTTTTTCCAGTGTGAAAATACAAGCTCATAGAATATTTAGAGAAAATTGCAGGTTTTTAATCGAGCCTAGTCACACTACCCAATGACGCCATTTAATCCATTTTCTTCCAATTTTTAAAAACATATTTTTGTCAAAAGGCCCGTGACAAACCAAAAGGGAGTTCAGGATGGACGGATGGGAGAAGACATTCTTCTTCTTCCCTTGTTGGGAACTATGGCTGGTATTTTTACCTCATGTCTACGCTTTTGCTTTTTTAAAATTATAAAACTATAAAGACGTAATTCTGAGGGGGTACGAAAACGCCCCCCGCCATTCAGGAGTATGCGCCTCAGTCACCACGCAGCGTCCGGTGAGATGACTGGAGAAGGGGGGTGGCGGGTGAGGGGTTACGTTTGCCCATTCATTGGGCATAAAGTTTGTCAATCAAGGTTGTTCAACAAATGAGGAGCCTACTAAAGGTACCCTGGGAACGAAATTAGCACTACAGGGGGAGGGGGCTCGCGATCTAAAACGAGAAGAGATCTCAGGGTCTCGTTCTGCGCCATTAGGCTGCGGCACTTCTCCGTACCCTGCAGCGGAAGTCGGGAGAGGCCTTGTCTCCGCTGTTCTCACCCTGCCTCCACTGCCGCTGCCACCTCAGCGCCGGCCGCTCCAGCCCCAGCCCTGCCCCACGCTACTGCTGCTATCGCTGTTGCCGCCTCCACAGACCGAGTCTCCGCTGCTGCCACCCCAGCATCCGTGAGTCATTTACTGCCCATCTCTGATCGCGCGGTCTCTGCGGTAGTCACCACCTAAAAGAGATTTGCAGGCTTGCAAGATGGCAGAAGCTGATTTTAAAATGGTCTTGGATCCTGCCTCGCAGGGGGTTGCTGAAGAGGAGATGGCTAGCTCGGCTAGTGATCCTGGGGACGAATCTGACAGCAGTAGCTCTAGCAGCAGCACTAGTTGCAACAGCAGCAGCAGTAGCAGCCGCTGCTATAAAAAGCAGAGAGTACCTGAGCCATTCAAAAGGGCGGGGCGGGCTCCTTCTGTTACAAATTTTGTGCATAGGCTGCCTCAGGCAGTTAGAAATCGTGTGCAGGCACTCAGAAATATTCAAGATGAATGTGACAAGGTAGACGTCCTGTTCTTAAAGGCAATTCATGATCTTGAAAGAAAATATGCGGAACTCAACAAGCCTTTGTACGATAGGCGATTTCAAATCATCAATGCAGAATATGAGCCTACAGAAGAAGAATGTGAATGGAATTCAGAGGATGAGGAGTTCAGCAGTGATGAGGAGGTGCAGGATGACACCCCTAGTGAAATGCCTCCCTTAGAGGGTGAGGAAGAGGAAGACCTTAAAGAAAAATCTGAGGTGAAGGCTGAAGAGAAGGAAGTTCCTAAAAATATTTCTGAGGTAAATGCTGAAGAGAAGGAAGTTCCTATAGAAATTGCTGAGGTAAAAGCTGAAGAAAAGGAAATCCCTAAAGAAATTGCCGAGGTAAAATCTGAAGAGAAGGAAGTTCCTATAGAAATTGCTGAGGTAAAAGCTGAAGAGAGGGGAGTTCCTAAAGAAATTCCTGAAGTAAAGGCTGAAGAAAAAGCAGATTCTGAAGATTGTATGGAGATGACATCTGAAGTAAAAGAAGATCCTAAAAGAGTTCCCCAGGCAAAAGCAGAAGATAAACAACCTAAAGCAACAGAAGTTAAGACAAGGGCTAGAATAAGGGAGTCTCATAAAAGAGTTCCTGAGGAAAGGCTTAAGGAAAGAGTGAATCTTAAAAGAGCAAGGAAGGGGAAGCCAAAAAGAGAAGATCCTCCTAAAGGTGTTCCTGATTATTGGCTGACTGTTTTAAAGAATGTTGACAAACTCGGGCCTATGATTCAGAAGTATGATGAGCCCATTCTGAAATTCTTGTCTGATGTTAGCCTGAAATTCTCAAAACCAGGCCAGCCTGTTAGTTACACCTTTGAATTTCAATTTCTACCCAACCCATACTTCAGAAATGAAATGCTAATGAAGACATATATAATAAAGTCAAAACCAGATCACAATGATCCTTTCTTTTCTTGGGGATGGGAAATTGAAGATTGTAAAGGCTGCAAGATAGACTGGAGAAGAGGAAAGAATGTTACTGTGACAACCACACAGAGTCGCACAACTGCTACTGGAGAAATTGAAATCCAGACAAGAGTGGTTCCTAATGCATCATTCTTCAATTTCTTTAGTCCTCCTGAGATTCCTAAGATTGGAAAGCTGGAACCACGAGAAGATGCTATCCTTGATGAGGACTTTGAAATAGGTCAAATTTTACATGATAATGTCATCCTGAAATCAATCTATTACTATACAGGTGAAGTCAATGGCATCTACTATCAAGATGGCAGAGATTATGGATACAGAAAATATTGAAAACAAAAAAGAAGTTTACAGATTTTTCCAGAATAGTAAATTTTAAGAAGTGGAGAAAGTTGAGATAGACTTGGAAAAAAAAGCCTTCCATATGATAACCTGAATGCTGTTATTCCTCACAGTCTTGTGTGTTTTCCTTTGTTTTTAGCAGTCTGTTTAAAGTATTGTCCTTAAAACTGTCTAAGTATCACTTTATTCCAACTAGCCTATAGTAGTGTAATGTTGAAAACATGTAAGCTATTGTCAATAAGCTAAAGCATGTTAGTTTGGTGCTAGAGTGTTGATTTTTGTGAAGTCATGTTTCCTTTTATCATGTTCCTATCAGATTGTATTTATGAAAACTGTCAAAATTATTAACCAAGACAAATATTTGCTTGAAAAAAACAAAGTTTATAAAGTACAGTTGCAATTTTTTTCCTTTTTCTAGCTAGAAGACTAGTTTAAATCAGCTTGCACTAGCTGTGCCTTCATTATTGTGCTATAAAAATACAATACTTATACTAACTAGAACAATGTATTGTGAAATTTGCTTGAAAAAGAAGATTAGCACACATTTAAGATTGTCAAAACTACATTTGATAAGACTGAGCTTGTTTATGTGACTTAATGTATAAATCTATCATAATAGTGTTACTGTTTACCACTGAGGTATTGCTATGACATAGTAATTTAAAAAGGAGTTCCCTTATATTGTGTAATTTTAAGGATAGCACATTTTCTTTGTACTATGTTGTGATTTGTCTTTCATGAATATCACTTTGCAGCATTTGATACTGTTTACTCATGTTATTTTATTGTAACCTAAAATAAAGTGTCAAATGAAGCATGTCATGCTATTAAAATCTAGCATTGGTTCCTAATTATAAATATATGTGTTCCATATAACAAAGGTATAAAATCCTGAGGTAACGGAAAATTTAACAATATGACTATTGGTAACATTCTGTTTCCCACACCTGAGCTCTTTTACTGGAGGATACACATTGAAGTTATTAGAGAAAAATGGGATGGGAAGGAGAAAGACAAGGAGGAGAGAGAGGAAGGGAAGAGGAAGAAGAAGGAAAAGGGAGAAAAGTGAAAATAGAGACCAAAGGAGGGTAAGGAGGAGGGAAAGGAGATGGGTGGGAAATGGAAGGAACGGGAGAGGGGAGGATTGGGATAACTGAAGATGAGAAGGGAAGGAGGGCGGATGAGCCTCACCCAGAGAAACCATTTATGTAAGACAAGTGGGACTCACTGTCCACCTTGACTTGAGGAGGTCACACAATACCATGGTTCATTTTTTTCTTACAGTGACATCAGGCTTTCACCTCTTACGCACCATGCAACTGGTCATAGAGAATTAGATACTGACATTTTGGTTTGAGACTAATATGAAGCGGAAGCCCCCAAAACTCAGTTTACCAGAAAGGTTTGCACTGGCCATAAAGGCAAAAACACAGCAAATAATAAAGTGATATCTTCACATTTGCCATTTCCTGGTCCACATTTATTTTCCCTGAAGATATTACAAGAAAGAGACTGGAGGAAGACGGGAAGAGGAAGACGGAGAATTCAATGTCTATAGCCATAAAATTAGCTAATAGACTTCCCAAATCCCAAATCCCACAATATATAGTTGAATGTCTTGCTTTTACCTCTGCTTAACAAGTTTTCTCCTATGTATATTAATGTAAAAGTATTAAACCCATTATGTATTATATTTAAACAGACACATGTGTTTGAATATCTATTTTGTTTATGATGTATATAACAATCCCACTGCATTTTTGAGAGATCCTCTGTTTTGTTTCTGGTATTTTTTTTGCATCCATGAAGAATGAATATGGCAGATTTTACTTGTATCCCGGAACCAAAATGAAGACTATAATAAATGTGGCACACCTGGTTCATGGCTACATAGGTTCCCAAATTAGATATGGACTGTGCTTGCTATATGTTGCAGATATCAGAACCCTTAACTTCTAAATGGGGCAGAGCATAGTGGCTCATGCCTGTAATACTAGCAATTTGAGAAGCAGAGACAAGAGGATCCTTTGCTTGGGCGACATAAGGAGACCTCCTGCTCCAAAAATAAAAAGAAATAAGAGAAATTAGCCAAGTATGGTGGCACACTCCTAAAGTTCCAGCTACTTGAGAATAAGGTGGAGGAATTCTTGAGCACAGGAGTTTGAGCCTAAAATGAGCTATGATAGTGCCAGTGCACTCCAGTCTGGGAGTCAAAGTGAGACCCACCATAATAAATAAATACGTACATAAATACATAAATGCAATTCAACATCCTTTTTTCACCTTGGAACTCTTAACCAAAGTATTATAGCACCTCCTCCCTCTGGATTTTCCATATTAAAGGAACATGCATTGTTATGAAATATTTACAGAAAATAAAAATCAACTCAGAAGTACACCACTACAATAAGACATACTCAGTTTGTGGATTTCTGTATTTTCTCATAGTCCTTCTCTTGTTAAGATTATATCATAAGTCGTCCGACTCATATAAAAAGGTGATTTCAAGTTGTGTGAGTGTAAGAGAAGCTAATTGGAAAAGAAGCATAGTGCTATTTTTAACTTTAAAATTTAAGTGGGGAGGGGGATGTGGGCGGAGGTGCCAAGGATTTATTCATAAGTAAAGTGGGAATTCCTTCGAAGGTAGCGATCTGTAGAGAATGTGTAAAACACCTCTGTAGACTGAAGAAGTGGACAGAGCCAGGAAACCCGTTGGACTGGCACATTTACTGGAGTGTATCTTAGTCCATCCTACTTGCTCAGCTGGTGTGTGTCATAAGAAGCAAAAACTGTCTGGGAAAGAAGCTAAAAGACACAGGACAGGAGGCTGGAAGTATGAGATGCATTTAACTGAGTCTTTCTCTGCACCTTCCTTCTGATGTGCTGTTTATTTTTGCTGAGACCCAAAGCTGAGGCCAGCCCTTTGCTGTCCCCAATACAGAGGAGATGGTGTCATCTCTTTCTCCCCCTTCCTCTTCTTGCTCCACCTGCCACCTCCTCCAAAACTTCATGTCCTGAGTTGGGCACAGACAGGCTCACATGAGAAGATACTTTGGTAAGCAGCAAAAGAAGCTTCTGAAAAGGAAATAGAAGGAACTTAAGCTTAATGAAGAAAGTGATAACAATCAAATAATGCAAATGCAGATTTTGTAGCCTAGACTAAGCCACTTCTGGGACTGCCCCTCTGGCGACACTGCTGCTGTTTTGTTTCTGGTATTTTTTTTTTTTTTTGCTCTTAAAAAGCTTCAGGGACAATGTGATAAGATAGAAGTTGACTTTGATCAGAGTTGCAAACTGTGGAGAAAAAGTATTCACCCTCACTTGATGAGGTGGTTGAGCCTACTGGAGTGTGTATGATGACAGTGTAGAGTTGTGCCTGCAGATTACAAACTGAATGTTGTAAAAGTGATGAAGTTTTGAATGGCCTGGATCCAGATTCCAAGGCTACTGGTAAAGCTGAGAAAGGAAAGGGGGACAAAGATGGAAAAGAAAAAACAATAATTAGAAAATAAAATCATTAAAGTACTGAGTATATGCTGTCTTTTAAAGTTACACACTTATATTTCATTTTAACAAAATGAATATTCCAAAACTAAAGTGTTGAAGAAGGTAGGAGCTGATGTCAAAATGAGATTTCTACATCCCTTCCTCTTTGAACGTTGAGAATAGGAAGTTTGCAATGTAAGTCAGGTAGACCGGGAAAATGTAAAAAATGTCCCTCTAAAATGAAGGTAATCATATTATAAGTAGGTCACTCTAATCCAAACTGAACAAGTTCCCAAAACCTATATTTTCCATAGCTCTTTCTTTAAGTTTTCTTGAAATGTTACAGTGCTTGAAAGTGGAACGCATAGGGGGAAAAAGTTATGTTCATTTATGACTTTGTGATTACTGGTACTTAATTAAGATACTTTTCTAATTAAGAAATGAGATTTACCCTAAACGGAAGACTGTGTGAACCTAGGATGAGAGCAAACTGAAAAGCTGACTGAGATCCTGACCCAACTATTTGATGGGAGGGCTGAGTTTTCAAGTTCTGGAAAATACTTTGAACATCTGAGTTTAGAAAACAGTGATTTGGTGAATCAGTGTGCATAACTTTCTGTACAATAATTTCAACACAGTTATGCATTACTTAAAATTTTACATTTTGTATTTTTGTAGAGTATATTTTCAAAATGTCAAAAAATGAAATGCTTAAGTATTAAAAGCACACAGCATTTAGAAATATACAAGTATACCTTTCTTCAAGAGCTTTCGAACCTAGCAAATTCTCTAAAGGATCTCAATTCACTGTTATCTAATTATTTCTTGTAATTTATTTTTTGTCATAGAACTTTAAAGACCAGTGGTGAAAATGATCAAAACTCTTCACTGAAGCTAATATTTAGTTGAGAAAAAATATGCTTAAAGAACCAATCCAAGTGTGTATTGTCTCCAACTCAGAAGCAAGGAAGAATTTAAGCCAACTTGCACTAGGTGTGCCTTCATTATTTTGCTATAAAAAATGTGATTTATTTATCATGCAACATTATATTACAAAATTTTACCACTTGAAAAAGTAACATATAATTAATAATTTTCAATGATACACTAATATGATTTCTAGATAGCTCCTAGTTTTGAATTTTGCATGATCCAGGGATTTATGAAGAAAAATATAATAATGAAGCTGTTACTTCTTAGAGTGGTGTTAAAGTTAGTGTTTACAACTGTTTACTTTCATATTTTAGTTTTCAATTATGTAAACTAAGGTGATAAGCATATTTTCTTTGCACTGTGCTTCACTGAAAGTTATCATCTTGTTGCTTTATTATATCTTTTTATTATAAAGTGTGTTGACTGTAGAAAATTTGAAAAATATACTGAAAAGTATAAAAATAATTTGAAACAACTGCCCATTTACAGATAATTACATTTTGTATGAAAAATAAATAAATATACCATCGATATTTTTAATATACATTTGCTATTCTATATCTTTATTTTTCCCTTTACTATATTTTAAACACTATATCAGTGTATGTAAGTCATCATTTTTTTTTATTTAGTTTATAATTGACACAGTAATTATATATATTTATAGGGTGCAGTGTGATATTTCATGTATACAGTGTGTAACATACATTAAATGAATGTACCATAATTTATTTCATGAATTCCTTATAATGGAAATTTGGGCTCTAGTTATTTTTTTCTATTTGGTTAGTAAATGTAGGAGTGTCTTTGAAATATGAAAATATGTTTCATATATTACAAACTTTTTTCATTTTTGTTTTTTTTTCTTTTTCAGTACATAAGACTTTTAATTTCAATATAGTCACATTTACTTTTTTGCCCATTATGGATTTTGGATATTTGGGTTAGAAAGATCTTTCAATACCAAGAACAGGTTTTTTAATTGCTCACGTGTCTTCTCATACGCCTATAGTTTCATTTAAGACTACTCTTTCTAGAATAATTTCAATAAAAAGATCAAGATAGGTATCCCAATTTCTTTTCTCCTCCCAACACAACTAACGAGTTGTTTCAGCACCATTTAATGAATATTGAATATCCAACATAATTAACTGCTGCCTTTATTGTCTAATAAATTATTTTATATGTTCAGGCCTATTTCCAGACTACTCAGAGGTGTTATTCTTTTTTCTTTTTTCTTTTTTTTTTTTTTTTTGCAGTTTTTGGCCAGGGCTGGGTTTGAACCCACCATCTCCAGCATATGGGGCTAGCACCCTACTCTTTTGAGCCACAGGCATTGCCCCAGAGGTGTTATTGTTGTGCCAATATAAATCTTTTTAAACATAAGTAGAGTCCCTGTTGTAGTTGTGTCCTTCACCCAAGAGGTATGCCATACACCCTTATATAGTGCTCATTAAGTGAGAGCACACTGATTCCCCTCCCCCCTCCCTCATTCCCCCTCCTCCTGACTTGAGTTGAATTTTTTCTTTCTCTTCTTTTCTGCCTATTTAACTGCCTGGGTTAGCTCAAGAGCTTTATCCTCTAGCTCAGAGATTCTTTCTTCTCCATGGTCTAATCTGTTATTGATACTTTCTACTTCATCTTTAAGTTCCCTGATTGACACCCCCACTTCCTTAAGCACTAGTATATTATTTCTTTTCTTATATATTCACAGTATAATGTTTAATTTAAAAAGATCAGGACACAAATATGTTTTGCTCTACATATATCTTAAATTAGTTGTTTTGTTTTTTTATTTTTATTTCAGGTTAATGTGAGGGTACAAAGAACCAAATCAGAATATTTGAATTTGTTAGGTAGAATCCCTCTTGTAGTTATGTCCTTCATGCAAAAGGTGTGCCATATACCTGCTCATTGTGCACATTCAGTGGCAGAACCCCAAACATCCCCTTCCCTCCCTCATTCCCCCTTCACCCAGCTTGAATTGAAATTAGATTTTCTCCTATGTGGATGTGAATGAGATTATATACTGGCTTCATATTTGTATTAAGTACATCAGATATTTGCTTTTCCATTCTTGTGATACTTTACTGAGAAGAATGTATTTTAACTCCATCTGGGTTAATACAAAAGATGTGAAGTCACCATCTTTTCATGTCTGAATAGTATTCGATGGTATGCATATATCACAATTTGTTAATTCATTCCTGAATTGATGGGTATTTAGGTTGTTTCTATATCTTGGTGATTAGAAATTGAGCTGTGATAAACAACCCAGTGCATATGTCCTTATGATAAAATGTTTTTTTTTTTCTTTTGGGTAGCTGTCTAGTAGTGGGATGGAGGGGTCAAATGGGAGATCTAGTTTTAGTTCTTTGAGGATTCTCCACACTTCTTTCGAAAGAGGCTGCATTAGTGTGCAGTCTCACCAACAGTGAAAAAGTGTTCCCCTCTCTCCACCCCCACACCAGCATCTGCAACTTTGAGATTTTGTGATGTGACTTAATCTTACTGTGGTTAGGTGATATCTTGGGGTGATTTTTATTTGCATTTCTCTAATTATTAAAGATGATGAGCATTTTTTCATATGTTTGTTAGCCATTTGTCTGTTTTTCTTGGAGAAGGTTCTGTTTATGTCTCTTGCCCAGTGATAGATGGGGTTGTTAGATCTTTTCTTATTGATTAATTTGAGTTCACTATAGATTCTAGTGATCAACCCTTTGTCAGATCCATAATATATGCAAATACATTTTTCCCATTCTGAAGGTTGTCTATTTGCTTTGATTGTTGTGTCCTTAGTTGTGCAGAAACTTTTCAGTTTAATTAAATCACATTTGTTTGTTTTTGTTGGTTTCGAAATTACCACCAAAGTCTTCTTCAAAAAAATCACATCTTAAAGAGTTTTTCCTACACTTTCTTCTAGGATTTTTCTTGTTTCATGCCTTATATTTAAATCTTTTGGCCATCCTGAATACATTTTTAAAAGTAGTGAAAGGTGTAGGTTTCAGTCTTTTACATGTGATCCAGTTCTCTCAGTACCCTTTATTGAATAATGATTCTTTTCCCCAGTGTATGCTTTTGTTTGTTTTATCAAAGATCAGATGGCTATAAGAGATTGGTTTCATCTCTGGGCTTTCTATTCAGTTCCAAATGTTTATATCTCTATTTTTATGCCAGTACCATGTTGTTATTATTGTAGACTTGTACTATAGCCAAAAGTCTGGTAAGGTGATGCCTCTAGCTTAGTTTTCATTAATAAGAATTGGCTTGGCTATATGGGTTTTTTCTGATTCTATATGAAATGAAGAACTGTTTTTTTTTTTTCCCCAAATCTTCAAAGTTTTATTTTGGTATTTTAGCAGGGATTGCATTAAATCTGTAGATTGTTTTGGAAAGTATAGATGTTTTAACAATACTTGATAAAAAGAATTGATATTTCCCAGACAGAAGCATAGTGTGCTCTTCAATTTGTTAATGTGTTCTACTATTTTTTTTTTCTTTAAGGTTCCATAATCTCTCTGAAGAGGTCCTTCACCTCTTTTATTAGGTATATTCCTATGTATTTAATTTTATTTTAAGCTAATATAAAGGATATTGTGCCTCTGATTAGTTTCTCAACTTGGCTATTATCAGCATATACAAAGGCTACTGAGTTGTGGACATGAATTTTACTCCCGGAGACATTACTATATTTCTTGATCATTTCCAGGAATCTTGTGGCTAAGTCTTTGGAGTTCCATAAGTGTAAGATCTTATCATCAGCAAAGAGCATTTGAGTTCCTCTGCTCCCATTTGAATGCCATTTATATCCTCTTGCCTGATTGCATTGGCTAGAATTTCCAGAACTATGTTAAATAGTAATGGTGATAGAGGACAACCTTGTCTGGTGACAGTTGTAAGTGGAAAAGCATTCAGTTTTACTCTATTCATTATGATATTAGCTGTGAGGAATAGATCATATCCAAGGATACAAGTCAAATGTCAACAAAAATAAAAGAATTGAAATTATACCTTGTATCTTCTCAGAACACAAGGCAATAAAGGCGTAACTCAACTCCAACAAAAACTGTCACTCTTACACAAAGGCATGAAAACCAAACTACCTTATGCTGAATGACAGTTGAGTCAAAGAAGAAATAAAGGAGGAAATTGTTAAATTCCTTGCACATAACAACAATGAAGCAACAAGTTACCAAAACCTGTGGCATATTTCAAAAACAGTCTGAAGAGGGAAATTTTTCGCATTAGATGACTACATTCAATAAAACAGAAAGAGAGCACATCAACAAAACTAATAAATCATCGGAATGAAATAGAAAGGGAAGAAGAATCTAAACCCAAACTTTGCAGAAGAGAAGAAATAATCAAAATTAAGTCAGAAATTAGTGAGATTTAAAACAAAAGAATCTTTCAGTATGTTATTTCTATATTACTCATATCTTTCATCCATTATTCGCATCTGTTGTTGGATTTACTTTTGGTTATTTTCCACTTTCTTGTCAATTCCCTTCATTGCTTTTGTTATCTATATTTTAAATTCCCTGTCCTTCATTTATGTTATTTCTTTATAGGTGGAATCTTTTGCAGTACATACCTCATGATCCCTTGGTGGGAAGGTTGTTCTGTTTTGGTTTTTCATGTTGCCAGAACTTTTCTTTTGTTTCCTCCTCATGTGTGTTTTCTTCTTGTTCACTGCCTTTCCCAACTTTTCCTCTCACTACCTCCATTGCTTTAAATTACTTTTTCTCTACGCTTAGGTGTTGAAGTGGTCTTTTGCTTTAAGACCAAAATGAAGAGAAAAGAGGGAGAAGTGAGAAGGGAAATAAAAAGATGAAAAAAGGGGGGAACAAAAGAAAAAATTGAAAAAAGAAAAAGGAGATAAAAAGGCTAGAAAGAGAGAAGGACAAAGACAGAAGACATGGTGGTATTCAGCAGGATGCACTGACCCTGCAATTTACATTTAGTCCAAATTGCACCCATAATTCTAGAACTCTTTTAAGCCTGGCTAGTTGGGTCCCTTGAAGTCAGCATCTCCTTACCATCCTGGGCAATAGCAGGACCCCACTTCTGCCAAATATAGAATAAAATCAGCAGTATGTCACAGTGGAGACCTGCTTCCACCAAAACAGGGGTGATCTTGTCTCCAGCTAGCCTGCACTGCCTCAGAATCTCTTCTCAGTGCCCACTAATCCTTGAGTCTCACCGTGTCCCCCTATCCTGGGGAAGTCATCCACACTCTCCTATCCCTAGAGTTGCTGCAAAGGTTGTTTGGCCAGCAGCTCTCACATGGCCTCCATCTACATCCTCAGGTAAATGGCCTTAGGGTTACAAGGTTGGCCTACGTTCCCAGGGCTCAGAATAAAGAAAGGAGACAGCACCCACCCCTTGTTCACCAGGGACACTGGGGTGAGGGTGGGAGCCTCAGTCAATAGATGAATATTTTTGAGAATTCTGTCTTTAGTTCCACCCTCTTGTCTTCCTTTTGCTTATGCTACTTTTCTTTTTGTTTTTCAATTGACTATGCTTAAGTGTTGTGTCTTTTTTTTTGTCAGCTTTGAATGAGGGAAACTATTTGCTGAAGTGCAATGTGTGATATAGGAGGAAATAAGCTTGGGCATTTCAGAAGCTTCAATTCAGTTTTGTCTCATTATTATTTTCTCTCAAAATTATGTCTTTTGCCAGAAACCATTCACCCCTCAATTTACGGTGTTCTCTTCTGCTCTACCACAAGTTATGAAATGAGCTGTAGGGCAGCATAATTCACTGAAATATCTTGAGTTACAGGTGTTTGTGGTGATCTTGTACAGTTAATTTCTGTTCATCTCAGTGGGCAAAATCTACAGAAATATCTTTTGGGTCTCTCTTCATGTTGAAGCAGTCTCTAGAGGCTTTCCACCAATAAAGATGATATGCTGGTCTAATTTCTCCTTTAATTTAGCTCCCCTTCCATGTATAGAGCTGTTTCCCTTTGGGGTCATTCCTTGTTGCTTTCACTGTCTGCCACAGCCCTGAATCAAATGATTGGGCCTTGAACACAAGGGAATTTGTAACCTACCTGATATCTATAGAAGAAAGCATTGGCTGAGGGTATTGTTTTAGTCCAAATTGCACAGTTATAGGAAGATGTTTTCAGTATGTGGCTTGATGTTGTGACTATTTCCTTGCTTCAGTGAAGATCATTTATTTCTTCATTTTTTTATTCAGATGAATCTGGTGCTTAGCCAGGAATGAGAACCATAGAGCAACATAGAGAGGAATTTCCTAGAAGGGAGTATGCAGTGCCTTTTAAATGTATTAACCCAATAAAACTTTTTTTTCTTTTTTGCAGTACAGTTATTAATAATTATCCTAAATGAACAGCATTTTATAAATACCAGATTAATGGACACTGGGTTTTGCAAAATAAGTAAATTAACCTAGCTTTACGTATAAGTAAAGACATCCTTAATCACTAATTTTTAAATATTTATTTTGAGATGATTTAAGTTACACAGTGACAAAATCATACAGATTATTACATAAATGGAATTATATAGTATGTAACTTTTTGAAATTATACTGTTTAGCCTCAGTATAATTATCTTGATATCCATCCAAGTTGTACCTGTATTAAAAATTTATTTTTAATTTATTAAATTAAAAATTTATTGGATTTATTTTCTTGGTGAATAGAATATATTATTGTGTTAACTATTAATCTGTAATCATTCTGTAGTAAATAAAACCAAGTGAAAAGGGTGTATTAGTACTGCTAGTAGATAAAACTTACTGTAGGTAATAAATAATAGATTACAACGTTCTTTTTTCTAAAGTGTGAAAGTGTTATAGTATCAAAAGAAAATACCTGCATAATATTTGTTGTATGACAGGTATGCACATATTATTATTCAAGTAATCTATACTAAAGCCCTATTAAGTAGGAATAATTATTATCTTTGTTTAACAGATAGAGAAACTGAGGTACACTGAGTAACTTGTCCAAGCTTACACAATGGGTAAGTGGCAAAGTCAGTGTTTAAATCTGACAGCCTGTCTAGAGCCTATGTTCTTAACTACTGCATTATACCACCTCTCCACCACCTAGAAAAGCACATTTTTTTTTATCTCCTCCCCTAGACAGGGCCACAGGAAGCAGCAAAGAAGGCAAAGAGAGTACCTATCTATAGAAGAAAATTAAGAATTCCATCTTAACTAGCAGTGTACTCCACCCAGTCCACCTATGGTTCATATCTGAGTAATGTTGTCAAGGTTGATAGCTTAGTGAGACTACTGAGTAGGGGTTAGTATCTGGGTCATATCTATCATACCTAGGAATATGATAAAAACTGGCTTGCTAAATTTACATTTAATATTTTTTTTCAGACAGAGTCTCACTTTGCCACCCTAAGTAGAGCGCTATGGCATCATAGCTCACAGCAACCTCAAACTCTTGGGGACAAGTGATTCTCTTGTCCCATCCTTCCATGTAACTGGGACTACAGGCACCTGCCACAGTGCCTGGCTATGTTTAGGAACAGGATCTGGGAGTCTCGCTCTTGTTCAGGCTGGTTTACAACTCCTGAGGTCAGGCAATCCATCTGCCTTGGCCTCCCAGAATGCTAGGATTACAGGGGTGAACCACTACACTAAATTTACATTTCAATTAAAATCAGGGTAAATCATAACCCTTCAAGATGTCTTTTAGTTTCTAACTTCTTATATTTTTCTTATTTCCTGTTTTTGTATAGTTAGTAGCATTAAATAGGCTTTAAAAATCAATGGATGCCAGAAAAGAAAAAGGAAAAAAAAACTGAGAAAGTGAATCACTACTCAGCATCCTTGAGAAGAATCCAAAAGGGGAATTTACAAAAATTGGGCATTGTAGATGATAAGAAAATTAATTTGAAATCTAATAGACTTAGTACGAATTTCTACTTTTATCGCTTATTGGTTGAGTGACTTTTTAGAAGTAGCTTAACTCCTCTAATCTTCTTCATTTTCCATATCTATAAAATGGAGCTATTACCTGACTACTTCATGGAAGTATTTTAAGGCTTAAATGAGATACAATTTATCAAAGACTTATCATAGTTCTTGGCATTCAGTAACTATTCAAATAAAAATTAGTACTGGCATTGCTATAATTAGAGTAAATGAGGGAGTCCAGGTAAAATATCATGATACTAAAGTTTTTAACATTGCCATTAACACCCAGACCTGTCTTACTTCAAAGGAGAAATATCTTCTGGCTTAAGTTGATTTAATGTAACAGTTCCAGTCCTTTCTTGGATTATTCCTTCCTAAATCAATAACTCTTCACTAGTGTCTAGTAAACATTTATTTGTTGATATCATTTCTTAATATTTAGACTTTAAAGGTCACTTTGAATTTTTGTCTACTCCTCGAAAGGCCCAGTGTTATATACCAGATCTGTTGCCTGACCAAAAAACTATAATAAATCTTTTTTTTTTTTTTTTGCTTTAGCAATGTTGAATAAATACAATAGGACCATTTCTAGGACCTTAAACTCTATTTCTATGTTTGTATCTCATTGATAACACCAGTGAAATTATAAGATAGAAACTTTAAAACTATTTGAAGTTTGGAATGGAATGCTTTCCTCACAATCTCTTTTTAGTTTTTGCCAAGATATTAATATAGGATGCAGAGTTTAGTCAATGACTTTTTTTGCCATGTTTTTAAAAAATGATCTTTTTTTTCAGGAAATCCACTTTTAAGAATTGTTTGTGGAAGTTTAAGAGAATAAGAGAGGTGAAAAACAATGAACAGTATACCAGCGGCATCAATTTAAAACATTTTCTCTGCACCGAATGGAAAATGAAATTTCAGGAAAGTGGAGGTCTTTTCTGTAATATTTTCTTTAAACTGTCACCACTATTTACAACTTCTGGTCAAATATCACAATATTAGATCTGCTAATATGGGTATTAACTCACAGCAGCCTGTATTGCTTTTAGCAAAAAATGTCCCATTAATCCAATTAGAAAACAAGGATGATAGGAATAAGATACATTACTTGTAATTATTTAAGATATATTTCAAGCTTTAGTAGAATTCTTCAGTCTTCGTATTGGAAGACAAAAATAAAAAATCCACTCATTTCAACCCATATCTGGAAGTAGACAAAGATGTTAATTGTCACCACTGCTATTCAACATAGTACTGGAAGTCCTAGCCACTGCAATCAGGCAAGAGAAGGAGATCAAGGGTATTCTAATGGGGACAGAGGAGGTAAAACTCTCACTCTTTGAGGATGACATGATCTTATATCTGGAAAACCCTAGCGACCAAGTTATATAGTGGCATCTTGGGATTAAAAAATCCACAAATCAACAGCTTTTGTATATGCCAATAACAGTCAAGCTGAGAATATAATCAAAGACTTTATACTTTTTACAGTAGCTGCAAATTAAATGAAATAGGAATATTCATACAAAGGATGAATATTCTAACAAAGGATCTGAATTATCTCTATAAAGAGAAATATGAAACCCTGAGAAAAGAAATAGTAGAAGAATATAACATGTTCACGGCTGGGAAGAAAAACATTGTTAAAATGTCAATACTACTCAGAGCAATCTACAGATTTAATGAAATCCCCATCAAAGCACCAATATCATACCTTGAAGAACTTGAAAAAGTACTACTTTATTTCATATAGAGCCAGAAAAAAAACCCTGAACGGCCAACATAATTTTTAGAAATAACAGATCTGGGAACATCATGTTGTCAGACTTGAGGTTGCACTACAAGTCTGTAGTAATCAAAACAGCATGGTACTGGCACAAAAATAGAGACATACATCTATATAATAGAATAGAGAATCTAGAGATAAACCCAGTTTCATATCACCATTTGATCTTTGATAAACCAAAAAAGAAAACAAACACAACAACAACAACACATTGGGGAAAGAATCCCTCTTTAATAAATGCTGCTGGGAGAAATAGACACATGTAGAAAAGATTAAAATTTAAGACATAATACAATAAAAATTTGAGAGTCTAGAGAAAATTCTTGGGAAAATATTGGCCTGGGAAAAGATTTTATAAAAATAGCCCCCATGGCAACTACAGCAATAACTAAAAGAAATTAATAGGATTTGATCAAGCTAAAAATCTTCTGCACAGCTAAGTGTACTACAAACAAAGCAAACAGATAGCCTTCAGAATGGGAGAAGATTTTTGCATGTTATGAATCTGACAAAGGCCTGATAACTAGAATCTATAGAGAACTCAAATTAATCAACAAGAAAGGAACAAACAACCACACTTATAAATGGGCTAGTGACTTGAACAGAAACTTCTTTGAAGACAGACAAATAGCCAACAAACACATGAAAAAATGCTCATCATCTTTAATAATCAGAGAAACCCATTTCAAAACCACTCTGAGATATCACCTAACTCCAGTGTGATTATCCAACATCACAAAGTCCTAAATCTGTAGGTGATGTAGATGTGGAGAGAAGGCAACACTTCTACACTTCTGGCGGGTTTTGAAAACTAATACAATCTTTATGGAAAGAAGTATGAAGAATTCTTAAAGAATAAATGTTGGCATTCCATTTGATCCTGCAATTCCATTACTAGGTATTTGCCCAGATGAATAAAAATCATTTTACCACAAAGAAATTTTCACCAGAATGTATATTGCAGCTTAATTTATGATTGCCAAGTTGTGGAAGCAACTGAAATGCCTATCAACCCATGAATGAACTAACAAACTGTGGCATATATGTATCATGAAGTACTATTAAGCCATAAGAAATGATGGAGATTTTGCATCTTTTATGTTTACCTGGATGGAGTTGAAACACATTCTTCTTAGTAAGATACTTCAGGAAAGGAAAAAAAATATATATCCAGTGTACTCAATACTAATATGAAACTGATACATAAACAACTATAAGCCCACACAAATGATAAAACACAAATATAGTCTAGGAAGGGGAAGGGAAGAGGAGGGAGAACACAGGAATGAGGAGAGAGGACAACTGAGGGGATTTCACCTAATGTGCACAAAGTTAGGGTGTTCAGCATGCCCCCTGGATGAAGTGGTCAACTACAACTTGAGCTTTACCCTAGAATTTAAAACCATGTAACCTATAAATTTGTACCCTCATATTAATTTTAAATTAAAAAATGCACCAGAAAAAAAATACATTTTTTGTTATGTTATTTTTTGGGGTTCAGGATGTAAGGAAAACATTTCAACAATTGTAATATACTTTTTAATATTCAGGAAAAATTGGATATTCACAGCATAATAAATGTGTCAGCAGGTTGCCAATTAATTTTTTTGTGAAAAACTACAGGTGCATTTAATAAATCTGAAGGGCTGGAGAAATAACAGAGCTATTTTTAAAACTCTATGTACATGATGAGCCTTTAGGAAAATGTATCCTGACTTATTGCAAGCATCTCTATGCAGTACATAGGAAACCATCAGAAAATTTCTCTATCATAGGAAAATCCTCGGTTGTTTTTCTGAATAGCAGTTTTAGAAATAAGTCAGGTCTTTTGGATATACTCCTAGTAGAGGAATTTCAGGATCCAATGGCAGTCAATATTTAGATCCCTGAGTGTTCTCCAAACTTCTTTCCAAAAGGAAAGTATTAGTGTGCATTCATACCAACAGTGCAGAAGTGTTCCCTTTTCTCCACAAATTATTCACTGTAGCTCAATTTGTAATAGCCAAGTCATGGAAGAAGCCCAAGTGCCCATTGACCCATGAAAGAATTAATGAATTGGCTGTGATGCCATGGCACTCTACCCAGGGGGATAGCTTGAGGCTCCATCTCAAAAAAAAAAAAAAAGATAGTTTTCCTGAGGGTATCTTGTACCTACAGAAAGGTAGAAGAGAGACTACTATGTGATGTTTTAGGATGTTTTGTAATTCTCAATTAAAGACCATACTAACACCATTTATAAACAATGTATAAAGTGAAAAACTTAAGAGAAGACAAATTATAAAAGACAAGAATAGGCAATTGAGAAAAATACAAAATTCTCATCTGTGCTATTAATAAAAAAGATGAAAATTAAAATGACAATAAGATACTGCTATTCAATCATGTGTTGACAAAATTAAATAAAATTGTCATGACAAATTAACATGAAAAATTCAGATAACTAAATTCCTTTAAGTGTTCTAACATGTGAAGAAAATGTACTTCCACATACTGCAAGTAGAAAGGTAAAATGGTACACATTTTTGGAGTACTATTTAATAATTATTAACAAATATCTTTAAAACGTGCATATTCTTTGGCCCAGAGAATATTCAAGGAAATTGAATATTTCCTCATCCTAAGGAAATAGTGATGAAAAATAATTACAATGCTGTCCCTTTCAGTGTTGCTTATAATGTTGAAGTACTGGAAATATTGTCCAACCATAAAGAATTCAGTTTATAAGTTATGGTTCAGTCATAATGTTTAGTAATATGAAGTAATAATGTAAATGTATATTGACATTGAAAGATAGCTAGTATAAATCATTTAATTAAAAAACTTATACACCTTTTCTGAGAAAATTGTCTTTTGGCAATTTCAGTTTTATCATTATTTAACATCATAAAGTATATTTACACAAATTTATATGGCATAGGTTACTACAAACCTAGGTTGTGTAGTGTATCCTGTTGTGCCAAAGCCACAAACATATATAGAATGTTACTGTACTGAGTATTGTAGGCAATTGTATCGATGCTAAGTAGTTGTTTATATAAACATAGAAAAAGTACAGCAAAATATTGCATAAAAGGTAGGTAAAAAAGGATATTCTTCCTGTGAGTAGAGCTTGCAAGACTGGATGTTTCCCTGGATAAGTCAGTGAGTAAATGATGAGTGATGTAAAGGCTTAAATGTTACTGTATACTATTATAGACTTTATAAATATTATACATTTATGCTACATTAAAATTATAAAGAATTTATAAAGAAGTTCTTTCTTCAGTGATAGATTTTTTTCCTAGGTAAGTGTATTTCAATCTGTAAAGATGAATTGGAAATCTCAGTGGGGCATGTTAGAATTCTGAAATCATATTCAATGAATTTCTCATTCTTCATTACTTTAAAATTCGTGGATGAATGTTGATAGATATTTACCCATGAATGATTTTGTCCCAAGATGTATTGGCAATTTGGAAAAAGGATTGATTCACCATGTTATATAGCTTTTTCCAAAGTGGGCACACTTCATTATGATTTTTTTTTAATGCCAGGTAAGGTGGCTCACACCTGTAATCCTAGCACTCCGAGAGGCCAAGGTAGGTGGATTGCTTGAGCACAGGAGTTCAAGACCAGCCTGAGCAAAGTCGATACACCTGTCTCTAAAATTACCTGGGCATTGTGGCAGGTCCCTGTAGTCCCAGCTACTCAGAATTCTGATGCAAAAGGATCATGTAAGCCCAAGGATTTGAGGTTGCTGTGAGCTATGATGCCAGAGCACTTCACTGAGGACAACAAAGTGAGACTCTGCCTAAAAAAAAAGAAAAAGAAAAAAACATTTTAATGACCATCTCTAGCCTGAGCAAGAGCAAGACCCAGTCTCTACTAAAAACAGAAAAAACTAACTGGGCATTGTGGCACATGCCTGTGGTCCCAGCCACTCAGGAGGCTGAGGCAGAAGGATCACTTGGGCCCAAGAGTTTGAGGTTGCTGTGAGCTATAATGTCATGGCACTCTACCCAGGGCACAGAGTGAGACTCTGTCAAAACAAAATTAATTTTATGCAAATCCTTTCAATACTCATGTTGGGAAGCCGTCAAGCTCGGTTCTTGTCATGGCCCTGATTATTGCTAAGTTTTAGCAATTTTACCCATGATTGCTTTTAATCATCAGTACAAATATCAATACATGGTAAAAACAAAACTATAAATAAATAAATATGAGGTTTTTTTGAAAAAAGTCTACCATCTTAACACAATATTGTGATAGGAATTGGGTTTAGGAATTGGTATTTTACTTTCTATCAGTAAGTTAACAATTGCCAACCTTAACTATCATGCCCTCTATAATCTGTTTGAGAATTTCCACATATTATCACACAAAACATCATATAAAACCAAAAACCAAATTCAGCTTTTCTCTTTCCCAGTGGAATAGTTAAGAAAAGGTTTTGAAGGTAGGCATCTTGGGTTCAAATCCCTATTGATGTTTATGGCACATGACATTGAGTAAGTTACCTAGCCTGTTTCTTCATCTGAAAAAGTGGAAATTTTATTACCCAACTCATATTAAATGAGATAACCATTGAACAAAAGAATGCAGCATTGCATGCACAGTAAATACTCAATAAATGGCAGCAGTTACTAATATTATGATCATCACATTAAATATTACTATCGTTATGACTTCCATAATCTCCAAGTCACCAAAAAACACTGTGAGTCATCTGTTCACTTTTGTCTCCATGTTCTATTTAACCAAGGTTTTACTGATTCTTTTCCTTTCTTCCCATGTCCACCGAACTTTTCTTAATTTAACCTTTCACTGCAAACAAGCATACTTTCAGAGACAAATCATAACCTACTCCTAACATTCACTTTACCTTATATCTAGTTACAGTACTAGACTAACTCCTACAATATATTCCTCACCTTTTCCCTTCTCCAATTTATCCCACATCATAAATTTAAAACAAGCCTTTTGAAATATTCTCTACCATTCCCTTGCTCAAAATCTTTAATTTATTTTGGGATTGAATATAAATTCCTCTGTCTCTAAACTACAGTGAAATTGTATTTGCTAGTAGGTAGTTTCCCAGAGAAGGACATAAGACTTCTATTATTCTTGTGAAATAGCATCATATTAACTCAGCAAACCTCAGAAGAGTCTATTATAGATTAAACCATATGTTCCCAAAGAGTATTCCATGAAATGTCTATAGACTTACATGAAAGACAATTTGAAGTTCTCATCTAGGAACATCTATAGGGTCTATTGAATAATTCCCTGAGATATATTATTGTTAAGGAAAAGGAACAAAGTATTTGCTTACATTCTTTTAGAGTAGTAAAATGAATACACATACACAGTCCTCCCTTATCTGCAGTTTCACATTCCATAGTTTCAGTTACCCATGGCCAACCATGGTCTGAAAACATTAAATGGAAAATATCAAAAATAAGCAAGTTATAATTTTAAGCAATATGTTATTCTGAGAAGTGTGATGAAATCTTGCACATCCCTACTCCAAATGTGATGAAAATCATCCATTCATAACGCATATCCACACTGTATAAGGCACCCTCCTCTTAGTCACTGACGTTCTCTGGTCCTAACATCCAGCCACTGAGGGTATAAAGTCCCAATGATTTAAGGACACCCAAAGCAGATAATCTTCCTTCTAAATCACCAGCAGGGTCAACAGCGTCCTGATGCTACACCACAAGGCCTACATCATTCACCCCACTTCAACTCATCAAACAGGCACTTTATCATTTTGCATCACCACAAGAAGGGTGAGTACAACACACAATATTTTGAGAGAGAGACAAAGACATCCATGTAAATTTTGTCACAGAGTGATGTTATAATTGTTCTCTTTTATTGTTAGTTGTGGTTAGTCTCTTACTTTGTCTAATAGATAAACTTTTTCATAAGGCTATATGTACAGAAAAATGTATACTATATACAAGATTCAGTACCATTCATAATTCAGGCATGTGTTTTATTAGAACATATCCATGTTGAATAGGGGAGGACTATAGTATATACATATGCATATACTTTGTTATGTTAAAAAAAGTGAAACCAAAAACCTCTGGAAAAAAAAACATTTATTGGCCAAGTGCAGTGGCTCACATCTGTAATTCAAACATTCTGGAAGGCCAAGGCAGGAGGACTGCTTGAACTCAGGAGTTTAAAAAGCCATCTGAGCAAGGAGAGACACCATCTCTACCTAAACAAGAAAAATTAATGGGCTTTGTGGTTGGTGCCTGTAGTCCCAGCTACTTGGGAGGCTGAGGTGGGAGGATCACTTTAAACCAGTAGTTTGAGGTTGCTCTGAGATAGGCTGAGGTCATGGCACTCTAGCCAGGGTGACAGAGCAGTGTCTCAAAAACAAAAACAAAACAAAACAAAGAAAAACAAAAACTAATGACTGCCTACAGTAAAGAAGTAAACAAAATAAGTATACCTTATTTTATGTTTTGAGTTTGGAACAAGGTATTTATGACAAAAGTTTATTGTGCTTTTTTTTCAACATCCCCTTTAAAAAAAATGAAACTATCAGTATCTCAAGCTGAGGCAAGACACAAAGATATTTATTTCACATGAATTCTAAAGTCCAGTAAGATGTGAGAAATATCCTTCAGAACAGAAAAAAACTACAGATTATTAAACTGCTTTTAGTAATCATACTGTTAGTATCCTGACTGAACTGTCTTATCTGCACTAATAGACAAAGCAAATGAATGATTATGATACTATGGCATAGGAGAAGGGAGAAACTGATGCCAGATAAGGAAAAAGCCCTATAATCTTGCACTTTCATTGGAAATACCATTATGGACAGATATATTTATCTCTTTTAAAAAAATACATGTTTTCCTAGACTTGCCATTTACAAAGCCCAGGGAGAATAACCAACACAGTTAGCATGAGTACCCACAAGACCCAAATTGTGGTCTCTAAATACCATTTGATTCATTCCAGGTCTCAGCTAAGAAATGTAAGTATGAGCCCCAAACACTGATCGTATCAGAAAGCACGCTGGAGAGAATGTCCAAAGGACCCAGGAGTCAGCCTGAAGAGGAGGTACCCAGTGACTAGACATGTAACAATCTCAGTCAATAAGAAATAACTAAAACCAGCTGAACCACATCAAATATGTGCAAGACCATGAGTTCAAAATAGCATACAAGCAGAGTGTGTGCACAGATATACCCTTAAATACAAAAAAAACAAACAAAATACAAAAAACAAAAACAAAAAAGCCTGGGTCACTTTATAAGACACAATAGAATAAACTTATTATTTAGAAAACTGGCCATTAAAGGCAAGGAATCAAGTAATATCCTGTTTTTCCTATGCAATTTCACTTCATGGTAACAAATAGTTGATACAGGAGAGATTTACTCTTTAGCATCATCTCACATAATAAATGAAGAATGACAGAATTCAAATATCACCACTTTTCAACCATACACAAAATACTGGATCTAAGCTACTCTTGTCAATGGCTACTAATACCAAAAAAGAGAAATACTGTAATATTATATTCCTCCTTATGAAATTAAGAGCACCAACTACAAAATATTCTTGTTCACTGCTCTACCAAATCAAATGGGAATATGGCCAACCCTTTAGACTGAACTTCCAGTTTACAGGAAATACAAGAGTAGAAAACACACTAAGGGAATGACATCGCAGAGATGCAATCAGTAAAATCTAGACTGAGAAACTACAGGACCATCAGCCTGGATTTTATGACAAAATAGTTTATTTTCTATAAACTATAGAAAAGAATTTAAAAAAAAAACAAAGAGGAAACTGTGAAGTACATTTCGCTTAGGAAAAGCAGGATAATTAAAACCTTACTGACAAATTAACCAATGGCAATGCAGAGACTTATTTTAATCCTAATTCTAGCAAAGAATTTAAACAAAAGATATGAGAGAAACTGAGAAAGTTCAACATTTACTAGGTTTTTTATAAAACATAACCAAAATGCCATTATCCCACCTACAATAAATGATAGTAATTCCTTTATACCATTATCAGTATCTTTATCTTTGATTGATAAAAGATGAAATGATATGTCTGAGATTTGCTTCCAAAATTGTCATAGGTGAGGAAGAAAGTAGGTAAGAATACACGAAACAAGACTGGCTATGAGTTGATCATTGTTTAAGGTGAATTATATGCATAAAACATTCTGATAAAGATTCTCTCATGACCAAACACTCATTGAGCTCATCTGCCCCATCTTCTCAACTTGGCCATGACTTTTGGACTTCTGAGTTTGTCTCTGTGTTCTCCAATTTCAGCAAGAATCTTGCTTACATTGGGTTTGGCAGGATACCCTCTTCCCATAGTGTTTCTTCTTAGCAATTTTTTATCCACTGACTCCACCCTGCTCCTTTGGTAATAAATTCCTACAATTCCCTGTTGTATTTGGAGCTGAGCCCAATCTTTCTCCCCCACTGCAAAACCCTACTGTAGTAGTCTCTGTATCTATCAAAGTGGTTCCCTTGAATAGTCTGTCTTCCCATCTTTAATACATATTATTAATAACTTTTTCCTTTTTCCTTTTTTTTTTTTTTTAGCCAAACTCTCACTTTGTCACCCTCAGTACAGGGCTGTGGGATCACAGCTCACAGCAACCTCAAACTCACAGCACTTGATTTTGTGGAGCAGAGAACAGGAATATTTTATAATTGGTGTTCTTAATTCCTTAAGGAGGAAGGAGGCCCCCAGAATCATCTAACTTCTGTGTGCCCACTCCTGGCTACACTTCACAATGAAACCTTGGGGCCTGTTTGGGTCATCACTCTTTCACCGCCACACTCACAGGTCTCATACTCTTTCTCAAACGATCAATCCTCTTGCCTCAGCCTCCTGATGCCTTGCTACTTTTAAAGAGCGGTTCTTGCTCTTGCTGATGTTGGTCTTGAACTCCTGAGCTCAGGCAATCCACCCACCTCGTCCTTCCAGAGTGCTAGGATTACAGGCACCATGCCTAACCTTAACTTTTTTCTTCAACAGTTCATTATACTCATAATATGCAGCTGAAACACTATTAGCAATATTAATAGATGGTTCGTTTTAGAAGCTTAATATTTATAAATTCTTTATACCTTATACAAATTTGTTCTTAGATTCACATAGCTTATTTACAAATTGATCAGCTTCATCCAAGTCATCACAAGCAAGAATTTTAAGACTACTGTCTGTTATGAGAGCTTTAGCATCATCAACTCATGTACCTGGAAATGATTTATGAAAATCCAGGTAAGTCTGTTTTAAGTATATACACAAAAGCATTTAAAATATTTCCTATGACATGCTATGGGTATGAAACTTCAAAATAGGAGTATGTCCATCATTTAACAAAAATGCTTCTAAACCAAAGAAAATACCACAAATCCCAGAATCGCCTCATCATCTATTTCACCTTACCACATCTGGGGTAATTCAGGCAAGTCAGAAAGAATTCAAGAGAAATCACAACAAATAAAAACACAGAAAATTATACCAAACAAAGCTATGAACATTTTTGCTCTATTGTTAGAAATTTTTAAAAACTATGCTTTTTAAATTTTATATTGAATAAAGCTTTCATTGAAAAACACAGCTATTTGCAAACTATATTTTAAATGAACTAAACTCCATGCAAACATGTGCTTTCAAGCAATGAGGAGCAACAGAAAGATATCTTTTACACTCACCCTGTAACCATACCACAAGAGGTATTTTCATTTCCAAATCTTTTACTGCCATGACTATACCCTGTGCAATAACATCACATTGCATGATTCCTCCAAAAATGTTGATCAAAATAGACAGTACCTGTAAAAAAAAAAAAAAGTCTTTTGGAAGATTAAACTTTAAAAGAAATGATTACCAGTATCTGTGCTTCATGACAAACATCAATTCCATGGAAACATTCCCAGACCAAACTACTATATCTCTTAGCTATTATTATTCAAGTCTGTGCAATCCACAGCCCACCAGAACTTATTTCCATCTCCTTGGGCAATATGCACAACTGGTTAACAGTCCCTTCTATACTACACTATACTTATATGATCAAGACCTTCTAACTCCTTTTATTTTCTTCTATTAACCATAGCTGTTCACCAAGATGACTATATCAGGTCATATTAGGAGACAATGTCACATGCAAGATCTCCAAGTTAGTGTTCATTACAGACCATTTCTTTAGCCTCAACAATGCAAGCAACTTTTCAACAAACTAGGCCCCCAGAATCATCTAACTTCTGTGTGCCCACTTCTGGCTACACTTCACAACCATATCTCGGGGCCTGTTTGGGTCAGCACTCTTTCGCCACCACACTCACAGTTCTCCTACCCTTTCCAAAATATTATTTTCCTTTTTTTTTTTTTATAAAAAGTTTAATTCATTAAGCTACAACAGAGCTTCTCAGACAGTGAAATACAAATGGGTTACAGATACACCAACCAAACTATTACTCCCCTACCTTTAGAATGGATAGGAAGGTTCTAGGACAGCTGGAGATTTGGGGCCAGTAGATTTGGACTAAGCAACCTTCTCCATCTACATCCAAGGCCCCAGTGAAATATGTTCTGTGAATGCCATGACCTAAAGACAACTGAGACACAGTGAGCTATGTTATGTATCCCTTACCTTTACCAGTATTATTTCTAGACCTTGAAGAAAAGAAGATCTAGAATTCACAATGGATTAGTATTGTCACCTCTTACCTCCCTCCTTCTCACCTCATTCTTGACAGCTTCAATATTCACTACAAGGCATCATTCCACATCATATCCTTTGTTTCTAAACAAGATATAACCTAACACTCTACCCTTAAACTTCCTGGATCTCTATGAAGCCACTTTTACCTCTAGTCCATTGCAACTTATTACTACCAAGCCCAAATCTTGGACTCAACCAAAATACCAAATGCGCAAAATTCACTGTCTGTTCATTCTCCTCCCCTTTCACTTTTAATGTCTTTCACCTCTAATCCCATCAAACCCAAGTTTTTCCTCTCTACTCTCCCAATCTGTCAGCTCTCAACTAATCTTTCTTCATGTTCTGTAGTGAACAGGACTAAGCAATTCAATGATCCTGTTCCCTGCCTACTTAATTCAGTTGCACCCATTCATCTGCCTCCCAGTTCAAACAATGAATGCATCTTTGTATGATTCCAGTCATGGTTTGTATAAAGAAAAGTAAAAAAGGAAAAATCAAAACCAAAACCTGAAACAATTAACCCAACCTGAAGGGCATCATAACTGATTCCTCAGCAATTGTCTCTTTAGCAGTCTGCCACACACTTTCAAATCTCTTTGTAAACCTCCTGTCCTACATCCTGGCTCTCTCCTTTCAGCATATAACCACTAACTAGTTGACTTTCTCCACTAACACTTCGAGATTGGAGCAGTCTCCTCTTTAAAGCTCACTTGGTCACCTATTCACTGCACTTCTTCTCTACCGAATTATGTATGGCACTTCCTTCAGGTTTTCACTCTTTCATCCAGGGGCCTGTTGAATATCCTCACAATGTGCACATAAGGTACAAACCCACCAATAACCCTCCCTCCTCCATTTTCCCTCCTCTACCCTCATTCTCATTAGAACATATGTTTGTTTTTCTTTCTTCTGCACATGTAATTGTTTATGTATTGGCTTCATATTAGTATATAGAAAAGGAAGGAATCCTTCCTGTTGGGCATCTAGTGGAACTCAATCTAGCACAGCAGTCAAAAGGGAAATGGTGCTGAGGAAATCATCAAATTTACAGCAAACTTAGTGCACAAAACTGGTTACATGTAAGGAAATATACTGTTTCTTGTGCCCATAGGCAGCATGAAAACAATTTAGTCCCTGTCCTATTTCTCAGAATATTTTTATTTGGATGTAACAGTATACATGCAAGAATGCACAGTAGTCATTAGTCAGCAAAGTTAAGAATGAGAGAGGGGAGATTACAGCCACCAGGAAGGTTTAGGAAAGGATAAGAAAGGACATAGGGTAATGCAACATCTGAGGTGTCCAGATAATAGTGCAACTGGAAGAGAGAGAGGAGAGAGCAAGTCTCACCTCCTCAGACAGATGTCTCAACCTCATTAGCCTAAGCTACTAATTGATTCTCTCAGCTGCTGCACTGCTGACTTCCCCATGCAAGGATAGTCATGTGGACATTTTCCTGAATGGGCACTTTACTCTGAGTTGGAAGGTCTGTGAGGAATTAAGCCTGCCTGCCTCCCACACCTTCCCAACACATTTTATGAGGCAAATATCACCCTGATTTCAAAACCAGGAGAGGGTCCAACAAAAAAATGAAAACTATAGGCCAATATTATTAATGAATACCAATGAAAACTGACAATATCCTAGAGAATAGAGGATTCCAATTTTTTATACCCTTATTAACACTATTTTTAATTGACACATAATAATTATACATATTTATGGAGGAAGAGTCTGATATATATATATATATATATATATATATATATATATAGCATAATGAGATAGAAAGCAAGATTTCAGATGTTCAAAGAACACGGAGGAAAGAAATTGCAGATGACACAAACAAATGGAAAAAGATCCTCATGGATTAGTAGGATTAACATTGGTAAATTGTTCATACATTTACAAAGTGACTTACGGATTCAATGTAATCCTCATTAAAATACCAGTGTCCAATTTTACAGATCTAGAAAAAAATTCCATGCTTCCTTTGCAACCAGAAAAGATCCAAAATAGCTAAAAATAAATAAATAAACAAAAATAACAAATCTGTAAGTATCAGATTACCAGACATCAAATGATGTTATAAGGGTATACATAGTAAACAAAATAGCATTGTATTGGCACAAGTTTAGAGACATAGACAAAAGGAACAGAAGAGACAATGCAGACACAAAACTTTTCACATACAGCTTTCCCATCTTTGACGAAGCAGATAATAATATACACTAGGGTAAGAAGGCCTATTCTATAACTGGTGCTGGAAAAATTGGATAGCCAAATAAAGAAAAATGAAACAGGACCCATATCTCTCACCACCCACAAAAAATTAATTCAAAACTGATAAAATACTAAATAAAAAGCATAAAACCAAAAAAAAAGGGCATAAAACCATAAGAACGGTAGAAGAAAATATTGGAAAAAATCTTCTAGTTATTATCCTAGCAAATAATTCATGACTAAGACCCCAATGTCAATTATAGCAATACCAAAAATAAATAAATGGCACTTAATTAAAATAAAAGGCTTCTGCATAGCTAAGAATATAATCAATAGAGCAAATAGATAATCTACAGAATAGGGGAAAATTTTCAGAAGCTATACATCCAATAAAGAGCTAACATCCAGAATCTACAAAGAGCTCAAAGGAATCATTAAGAAAAACAAACCCACATTAAAAAGTGAGAAAGAGACATGAACAGAAGCTTTTCAAAGAAAATAGACAAATGAGCAATAAACATATAAAAAGTGTTCAATGTCACTAATCACTAGGAAAGTGCAACCTAAAACTACAATAAGTTATCACCTTACTCCTGTAGAAGGGGCTATATTTAAAAGTCATAAAACAACATATGCTGGTATGGATGCACAGAGAAAAAAACTCTTGTATACTGTTAGCGGGGCTGAAAATTAGATAGCACAATCTTTATAAAAAACAATATAGAGAATCCTCAAAGAACTGAAAGTAGATCTACAATATGATCTAGCAATTCCACTATTTGATATTTACTCAAAGGAAAAGATTTCACTTTTCAAAAAGACTCTTGCACTCAAATGCTTCTTGCAGCATAATTCACAATTACAAAGATGTGGAATCATCCCATGTGCCCATTAATTTGTGACTGTATTAAGAAAATGTGGTATATGTATACCATGGAGTACTAATAAGCTATAAAAATAAATTAATTAATGCCATTTTCAACAATAATGTTGGAACTGGAGAACATTATCCTAATTGAAGCATCTAAAGCAGTAGTTCTTGGGGGAGAGGCCAGATGACCAACTGCAGCCAGCCTCTGACAGACGCTCCTGTCCAGAGGGAAGGATAATGTCCAGAAAGTACCCAATTAAGCTAAAGACTGGGAGCCGAGCTGAGAGAGAAGCATGATGTGTATAGGTCACCTCTACTGAGGCAAACTGTGACTCCAAGAAAGCAAATTTCAGGTAAGAATGTCATCTCAAAGGAAAAGTGTCCATCCTCTCTCCCAAGAAAGTTGTGTCTTCTTTTTCTTTTTTTCTTTTCCTCTTCATTTGCTCCTGTAGGTTTTCTACAGGTGAGCGGTGAACTGAGGACCTCTTGTCTCAGCCCATAGTGAGAGCTATAGTAAGTGGGGTCTACTTCCCCAGAGGGACCCTGCTGTGCCTCTGAACACTCTCTCAGCAGGCATAAAAATTAAACTAACATTTTCCCTGCCATTCTGAACTTCTGGTCCACCTTTACCCCCTTGCCTGATGAATCAGAAGCTTAACCTCTGCAGAGACTGTGGGAGGAGACTCAAGAGAAGTGCCGCCCCATCACCAGACCAAGCAGCCTGCCCCCCACCCACTTAGAGCCTGCTAGAGCCACACGTCCTGTGCCCTGCCCCCTCCCCCCGCCTCCACACCTCCCTGGCCCAGCCAGAGTCGTGAGCAAAGTGCTCTCCTTGCCAAAGTCACTGGGTACCAGGGACTGTCAGAACTGTGTGTAGCATCCCCTGCCCTGCTGCTAGATCTATGTGCCCCACGCTTCCAGAGCTACTACTACAGTCAGAACTCCCTGGCTGTGGCAGTCACCTGGGAGCATGCAGGGTCACTTCCCACAAAGATCCAGCACCAATAGAGCAATCCCATCAGCGTCTAATCTTGGAGAGCCACCTCCCCAACTCTGAGGACTGACAGAGGAAACCAGAACTCACTCCATCAGGATACTGGTGGTTCAGAGTGGTGGGGCAAAGGCATGGTGGCTCAGGGATGAAAGCATTTGCTGATTTGTTACCTTCAGGATTAGACTGAGTCAAGGTGGAACACTCACCAGTGACTACTGAGTACCTGAGGCAGACAGGCCTCAGCTCCCCCAGCCGGTTGGTAGCAGAAGGTAGTGGCTGGGCTTCGGGGGCATTGACCTTCCTCTGACTGTAAAAAACCCCCAGCACATCTGCTTATTGGAGAAAGCAGGACCTCAGCCCTGTGGAGTCACAAGTGACTTGGTGTCAAAGAAGAGCAAAGTTGAGAAAGAGACTCAGCCCCCTGGTCCAACTCTGCTACCAGGAGGGCCTTTTTGTCTCCACAGAGCACCAGAATGAGCCAACTTTGAGCAGCCAGTAGACCTCTGCCATCTAGTTGCTAGAAACCTTTGAAACTCTCCCACTTGAGAGTTCATACTGACTGAGCCAATTGGTTTGGAACTCCTAAACTGGGCCAATCACCCAAGGACCATCTTGAGTGGTACCCTGGTTGTGTGGTAATGGGAAGGGTTGATTTTCCTCTTCCAGTTATTGTCCACAAAGTGTGGGTTGTCTTAATTGCTTATATTTTTCCACATCTAAGACTTCACCAGAGTCTCTGATCCACTACAATTGGACAAGAACCAGCTGAATACAAGAGAGAGCCATCTAACTCCACCACACCAAGCAGGTTTTCTTAGCCTCAGACTGTAATACTGTACGGGTCCTTTGCAAAGCTATAGGGAAAAAGCTGTAATCATCAGTCCCAGATCCTTGACAAAGGGCAGGTTAACCACAACCCCAGGAACTCCCAATCCAATTTCACATTACCTTCCATCTAACCAATGGTGAAAAACAACCATGAGGCAGAATCAATGGGAAGAACTCTGGCAACATGAATATTCAGAGTAGATAAACTCCCCCAAGGAACGATATGGCAGACATAGCACAAGACCCCATTCATAAACAAATGGATGAGATGTCAGAAATTGAGTTCAGAATTTGGATAGAGTATAATATCAGCAGAATGGAGGTCATGATGGAATTAGAATTTCAAGGAGTAATTCAAAAGATATCTCAAGAACTCAATGAATTGAAAGACAAAATCACCAAAGATTTTCAATAACTTGTAGTCCTCAAAGATCTGAGAAATATAGTAGAATCCCTCAGTAACAGAATAGAGCAGGCAGAAAAAAGGATCTATGACATTGAAGACAAAGCTTTTGAATGCTCCCAAATGCTCAATGAGGAAAAAAGTGGAGAACAAAAACTGATCTTTAAGAAAGCTGTGGGAGGTGATGAGGTTACTGCGAAGGATACAGATGCTTTACTTCATGAAATAATCAAAGATAATTTTCCAGACCTGCCAAGAGATTATGAAATCCAGATAGCAGAAAGTTTGAGAACACAAAAATAAAAATTCAACCCAAATAAAAATTCTCATAGATACAATATAATTAGCTTTGACAAAGTTAATATGAAGGGGAAAATTCTGCAAGCTACAAAAATTAAGAAAACCATAACCTACAAGGGGAAGAACATTAGAATGACTACAAACTGGAAGAGGATGGTCATCAACCTTTAATGTCTTTAAACAAAATAATTTTCAACCCAGGATACTGTATCCAGCTAAACTGAGTTTCATCTATGATGGAGAAATTAAATACTTTAATGACATTCACGTTTTGAAGAAATTTGCCATAACTAAACCAGCTTTCCAGCTCTCCACTCAGAAACTTTTGGTCAAATTCCAACTTCCACAGTGGTGAAAGGATTAAAAATATCCATTGGACTTTTGAAAAACTCAATACCCAAAATACTACCTGGCTTATCAATACTCTCAATTTATGTGAATGGCTTAAATTGTCTTCAAAAGAGGCACAGCGGTTGGCCGACAGGACACAAAAACTTAGGCCAGACATCTGCTGCATTCATGAATCTCACCTTACCTTAAAACATAAACATAGACTCAGGGTGAAAGGATGGTCATCTATAATTCAGGCAAATTTAAATCAGAAAAAAGCAGGTGTTGCAATTTTATTTGCAGATGCAATAGGCTTTAAACCAACCACTGGAAGGAAGGATAAGGATGGTCCCTTCATATTTAAGGGCAACACTCAACATGATGCACCCAAGCAGAATGTGCCTCAATTTATAAGAGAGACTCTGACATGAGCAATGTGATTTTCTCCAGCACTATAATAGTCAGAGATTTTAACACCCCCTTGGCACTGTTGGATAGATCCTCCAATAAGAAGCTAAGCAAAGAAATTTTAGACTTAAACTTAACCGTTTAACATTTTCATCTAACAAACATCTACAGAACATTTCATTCTAACAAAACTTAATATGTATTTTTCTCATCAGCCTATGGATCATCCTCCAAAATTTATCACATCTTAGAATATAAGTTTAACCTCAGAAAATTTAAAAGAACAGAAATCATTCCTTGTATTTTCTGGGACCATCAGGGAATAAAAGTTGAACTCAGTAACAACAGTAATCTGCATAAGCATACAAAAACATAGAAACTAAATAACTTCATGGTGAATGATAGCTGGGTCATAGATAAAATTAAGAAGGGAATTGCCAAATTTTTGGAACAAAATGATAATGAAGACATGAACTATAAGAACTTCTGGGATACTGCAAAGGCAGTCCTAAGAGGGAAACTTATAGCACTGCGAGCCTTCCTCAAGAGAACGGAAATACAGGAAGTGAACAACATAATGGGACATCTCAAGCAACTACAAAAGGAAGAACATTCCAACCTTAAACCCAGCAGAAGAAAACAAATAACTAACATTAGAGCAGAACTAAATGAAATTGAAAACAAAAGAATCATACAACAGATCAAGCAATCAAAGAGTTGGTTTTTTGAAAAGGTCAATAAAATAGATTAATCTTTGGCTAACCTAACCAGAAGTAGAAGAGTAAAATCCCTAATTTCATCAATCATAAATGATAAGGGCCAACTAACAACAGACTCCTCAGAAATTTAACAAATCCTTATTGAATATTACATAAAACTCTATTCTCAGAAGTATGAAAATCTGAAGGAAACAGATAAATACTTGGAATCATGTCACCCTCCTAGACTTAGCCAGAAAGAAATGAAATGTTGAATAAATATATAACAAGTTCTGAAATAGCATCAACTATAAGAAATCTGTCCCCCCCAAAAGCCGAGGACCAGATAGATTCGCATCAGAATTCTACCAAACCTTTAAAGAGGAACTAGCACCTATATTACTTAACCTTTTCCAAAACCTAGAAAAAGAAGGAATTCTTCTCAACACATTCTATGAAGCAAATATCACCCTGATCCCCAAACCAGAAAAAGACCCAACAAGAAAAGAAAATTATAGACCAGTATCTCTAATGAATATTGATGCAAAAATAATCAATAAGATCTTAGCAAACAGCATCCAACAGCACATCAAACAAATTATACATCACAACTAGGTGGGTTTCATCCCAGGGTCCCAAAGATGGTTCAATATTTGTAAGTCCATAAATATAACACATCACAGAAACAAATTAAAAATTGAAGTCCATATGATTCTCTCAATGGATGCAGAAAAAGCTTTTGATATTATCTATCATCCTTTCTTGATCAGAATGCTTAAGAAAATAAGTATAAAAGGAACATTTCTTAAACTGATAATGGCCATGTACAACAAACCTACAGCCAATATCATATTGAATGGAGTAAAATTGAAATCATTTCCACTCAGATCAGGAACCAGGCAAGGATACCCATTGTCTCCATTGCTTTTTAACATTGTAAAGGAAGTCTTAGCCATCTCAATCAGGTAAGAGAAGGCAATCAAGGGGATCCAATTAGGACCAGAAGAGATCAAACTGTCACTCTTCACAGAAGATATGATTATATATCTGGAAATCCCCAGGGAATCAACTATGAAACTCCTAGAAATGATCAAAGAATACAGCAACGTCTCAGGTTACAAAATTAACACTCACAAATCTGTAGCCATTGTAATATGCCAACAATAATCAAGGGAAAAAAACAATCAAGGACTCTATTCCCTTTATAATTGTGCCAAAGTAGATGAAATATCTGGGAGTGTATCTAACTAACTAAGGACATGAAAGAACTCTACAAAGAGAACTATGAAACTCTGAGAAAAGAAATAGCTGAAGAGGTTAACAAATGAAAAAATATGGCTTAGTGCCTGTGGCTCAAGTGGCTAAGGCACCAGCCACATACACCTAAGGTGGTGAGTTCGAATCCAGCCTGAGCCCGCCAAACAATGACAACTGCAACCAAAAGATGGCCAGGCATTGTGGCAGGCGCCTGTGGTCCCAGCTACTTGGGAGGCTGAGGTAGGAAACTCACTAGAGCCCAGGAGTTGGAGGTTGCTGTGACCTTTGAAGCCACAGCACTCTACCCAGGGGGACAGCTTGAGGCTCTGTCTCAAAAAAAAGAAAAAAATATACCATGCTCATGGCTGGAAAGAAGCAACATTGTTAAAATGTCTATGCTACCTAACGCAATCTAAAGATTTAATGTGATACCTATTAAAACATCTCTGCTGTACTTTAAAGACATGGAAAAATTAGTACTTCATTTTATATGGAAACATAAAAAAACCTGAATAGCCAAGATAATACTCAGAAATAAAAACAAATCTGGAGGAATCACACTTCCAGACTTCAGACTATACTATAAATCAGTAGTGATCAGAACAGCATGGTATTGGCACAAAAATAGAGAGGTAGATGTATGGAATGTAAGAATTGAAGACCAAGAGGTGAACCCAGACACTTATTGTCATTTGATTTCTGATAACCCTATTAAAAGTATAAATTGGGGAAAAGATTCCCTATTCAACAAATGGTGCTGGGTGAATTGATTGGAGACCTGTAGAAAACTGAAACTTGACCCACACCTTTCTCTATGAAAAATTGATTCTCACTGGTTAAAGTACTTAAGACATGAAATTATATAAATTCTTAGAGAGAGTGCAGGTGAAAAGCTTGAAAAAGTGGCCTGGGAGAATACTTTATGAGGAGGATACTTGGTCAATTGAAGTAACATCAAAAATACATTACTGGGATCTGATCAAATTAAAAAGCTTCTGTACTACCAAGAACACATGAAGTAAAACAAATAGACAGCTGTCAGAATGGGAGAGGATTTTTGCAAGTTATATTCCAACAAAGGTTCATAATCAGAATCCACAGGGAACTCAAATTTATTACTATTAAAAAACCAAGGGATCCCATTTCATTGTGGGCAAGAGATGTGAATAGAAGCTTCTCTGAAGAAGATAAGTGCATGGTCTACAGGCATATGAAAAAAATGCTCATCTTTAATCATTAGAGAAATGTAAACCAAAACTACTCTGAGATACCATCTAACTCCAGTAAGAGTAGCCCATATCACAAAATCCAAAAACTACAGATGTTGGGATGGATGTGGAGAAAAGGGAATACTTTTGCACTGCTATTGAGAATGCAAGCTCGTACATTCCTTTTGGAAGGAAGTTTGGAGAACACTCAGGAATCTAAACGTAGACCTGCCATTTGATCCTGCAATTCTTCTTCTAGGTGGATATCCAAAGGACCAAAAATCTTTTGGCAATAACGATATTTGCACGATATTGTTCATTGCAGCTCAATTCATAATTATGAAGTCATGGAAGAAGCCCAAGTGCTCATCAAATGGATTAATAAATTGAGGTATACGTATACCATGGAATACTTACTATGCAGCATTAAAAAAATGAAGACTTTACCTTCTTTATGTTTACATGGATGGAGCTTGAAAATATTCGTCTTAGTAAAGTATCTCAGGAATGAAAAAAATATATATATAATGTACTCAGTACTACTGTGAATCCAATTTATAATCACTCATACTTGCATATGAAAAATGAAACACAACTATAGCCTAGGAAGAAGGAGGAAAGGGGGAGGGAGAAGGGAAGGGTTGGGGGGGTGGGTTGATAGAGGTAGGGTTAGTAGGGAGACCACACCTATGGAGCATATTTCAAGTACAAGTTGGATCTATCAGGTGTAGAACACAAATGTCTTAATGCTGTAATTGGGTAAATGAGGTGAAGGCTATGTTGATTAGTAGAATGTAAGAACTCCAATTTGTACAAATAATCATCATATCGAATCCCATAATGGCATAAATGTATTTATGATCTATGTACAAATGACTTACTAAAAAAATTATTTAAAAAAATGCCATATATACAACAAAGAATTTAAAAAATAAATAAATAAAACAGTGGTTCTCAACTTTCCTAATGCCATGTTATGTCCCTTTAAATCAGTTCCTGTGGGTCACGACCCACAGGTTGAGAAACACTGATCTAAAGGATGGAAAAGCAAACAATACATGTACTCAGTATTAAACTGAAACTAACCAATGAGCAGAGGGAAGTAGAAGTCAGTGCAAATCAAGCAGGGGATATGGGGAAGGAGGAGGAGATATGTGAAAACCTACCTAATGGGTACAATGAACAATCTCTGGGTGATAGAGACACTTTTAACCCTGACTCAACATTACAAAAGCCATCCATGCAACAATAACAAAAAAAGCGTGTGCCTGTACTATTTTGAAATAAAAAATATTTTTAAAGTGTATTTATTTATCACAAAGAAATGTTACATATTTGAAGTGAGCAATATGCCTATTACTGTGATTTGCCTATGTTCTTTTCTTTTTATTATCGTCATTCTATTGGATGTGAAGTAGTATCTCCTTGAGGTTTGATTTGCATTTCCTTGATGACTAACAATATTAACCATATTGTTGCATGCTTATAGATTATTTTTATATAAACAGTAAAGAAATGTCTATTGAAGGCTTTTGCCCACTTTTTATTTAAATCGTTCAGATGGGAGGAAGAGCAAGATGACAGCTGAGTAATAGCTTCTTTGCAATAGGAAGTGGTGACATTGGGGAGAGAAGACTCCAAGCACCTCTGTCTTGTGGGATCTGCCCAGAAACATCCCTTTGGGGATGCAGGGAGACAGCGAGAGACTTCTGGATCACAGGAGGACAAAAGCAGTGGAGAAGTGGCAAATGGTTGCAGTCGGTCTGTGGCTTTGGTGTCTGCTACGGTGTAGCTCCAAAAGTAGCAAGATTGCACACAGTGAAGGCCTTCCCTGTGGGTTGCTTTATTTTTTTGGACTTGGGCACTTTGATGAATTACCTTAGGAGACCTTGGGCAAGAGTCCAGGTGACTTTAAGCATTGTCAGGGTCCAGGACTCAGCTGCTGGGCTTGAAGGGAGCTTCTATTGTTTGGCTGTGGGACATGGGGAGCAACTGTGAGAGAGCTGCTCTGCAGAGTCTTCCCTTAGGGTCACAGAGTGAGTGCTGGGCTGGGAGAAATTGAGTGAGTGATCTACTGACTTTGAACAGTGCCAAAGTCAGGGAATGAGATGCCGGAGAAGAGCAGAGCTTTCAGTATTCAGCAATAGAAGAGCTGCCTTGCAGCCTCACCCTCAGGGGCATTGGGCACGTGTGATATGTGGGCAGCCACTTCAGCAGAGATGCCAGTGACACATGCTTTCCTGGGAAAGCCTCTGCCTAGCCAAGGTTAATGGTTTTAAGTGATTTTTAAGTGAGCTGAAGAGAGATTCAGGCTCTCAAACCTGCAGTACAGGGTTTGAGGGCAAAGAAGTCACCAGAGGTCTCCAGTTACCATCTTATACAGCTCTGTCAGCATTGTGATCAGCATCTCATATGCCAGAGGATCACCTGTTACCCAGACAATATTCAGCAAGAAATATATTCTGCTTTGTTTTTGGTTTTGGTTATTTTTTTTTATTTCAAATTCCCCCCTCCCAGATTTTTACTTTTTTCTCTTCTTCATTTTTCTAGTGTAAATATAATTTTTAAATGTTGCCTTCTTTAATAATAAGAATTTCATTTTTGCTAGTTTTTTTGACCCTGTTATTTGTTTTTTTAACCTGATTTTATATTGTAAAATTTTCCATTACTTTGTTTTTGGTCTGATTTGTAGTATATTTGTTTTTCCTCTCTATTTAGTAGAAGTGGGGTATTGTGTCTGCTCATGTTGGCAAAGAATTGCTGACCTCAAGGGAACCACCCAACCCAGCACCCCTAGAGGTTAGGGGTTTTTAAGGTATGGGTCAAAGTACCCTACTGTATACTTTCATTGCTCCTGTCTCCCTCTTTCTGTGCCTGTGTTCTTTTTGTCAATCGTCCCTTTTACTCACCCCCTCTCCTTTTTTTAAAATCTTTTTTCCCTTGTTTCTCTTCAGACTTCTCATCTGTCTAGCCCTATTCCAAAAAGGAGTCATCAGCACCTTAGGTCAGGGTGGTGCCTGAGGGCCAGTGGGTAGGGCGCCAGCCCCATATACTAAGGGTGGTGGGTTTGGACCTGTTCCCAGCCAAACTGCAACAAAAAAATAGCCAGGCATTGTGGTGGGTGCCTGTAGTCCTAGCTATGCAGGATGCTGAGGCAACCAGGAGTTAGAGGTTGCTGTGAGCTGTGAAGACATGGCACTCTACCAAGGGCAATAAAGTGAGACTCTGTTTCTAAAAAAGAAAAAGAAAAAAAGAACACCTTGGGATAAAGGCATGGTAACTTAAAGAGCAAGAGGAAGCGAAAGGAAAATTAGGGCAAGGAAACATAAAAAAGAAAACACTCATGAGGAAGAAAAAGTAGAAAAATCCTGGAAACATGAAAAAATAGACCAGAGCAACCTCATCAAGGGACTATGTGGTAGCTACTCCAGAGAATTGCACCTATAAAGAAATGTTAGAAATGTTTAAATGAAGGGGAATTTAAAATACAGATGATAAAAGCAATGAAGTAAATTGCTGAGAAAATGGAAAATCACCAAAAGGAAATCCAAAAACAGAATGAAATAATAGATGAATGATATGAAGAATATAGAAAGGATGGAGCAGAGCTGAAGGAATTGAAGCAGTCAATTAGGGAACTTAAAAATGCAGTAGAAAGTATCAATAACAAATTAGACCATGCAAAAGAAAGAACCCCAAAGGTAGAGGACAAAACTCTTGAGATAACTGAGATAGATAAAGAAGCAGAAAAAAAAAGAGAGAGAGCAGAACATTCACTTATAAAATAATGGGTCTTCATGAAGCGTTCAAACATATGAAGAACCCAGGGGAATGGAAGCCATACTAGGGAATATTATGAATGAAAATTTCCCAAATATAACCAAAGATTCTGACACACTCCTTTCAGAGGGACATCAGACCCAGGAATTCTCAACTCAAATAGAGCTTCTCCAAGACACATTGGGATGAATCTTTGCAAATTCAAGAAAAAAGAAAAAATTCTGCGAGTTGCCAGGAATAAGCACTATTTGATGTACAGGGGCAAATTCATTAGGATGACTGCAGACTTCTCTAATGAAACATTTTAAGCCAGAAGATAATGGGCATCTACCTTTAATCTACTTAAATAAAACATTTTCAAGCCCAGAATTCTATATCCTGCTAAGCTAAAGATTTAAAACTGATGGAGAAATCAAATCTTTTATTGGTAGGCAAACATTGAGGAAGTTTGCCACCACAAAACCAGCTCTACAGGAAATACTTCTACCTATTCTACACACTGACCATGAAAATGGACCACCAGTAAAGTAAGCACCCAGAAATTAAAGGACAAAACCTAACTTCCACAATGATACAAAAGATAATACTAAGCAATGGACTTTCACAAAAGAAGATGAATAGAATGCCACCACACATATCAATTCTCTCACTAAATGTTAATGGCTTGAATTCCCCACTGAAGAGGCATAGAGTAGCTGATTGGATAAAACAGCAGAAACCATCCATACTGTCTTCAGGAAACACACTTAGCCTCAAAGGACAAATAAAAATTCCAAGTTAAGTATTGGAAGACAATTTTTCAGATAGATGCAATTCAGAAAGAAAGAGGGTTTGTAATGTTATTTCCAGATACAGCTAGTTTTAAAGCAACTAAGTAAAAAAAAAAAAAGACAAAGAGGGACACTTCATATGGATCAAAGGAAAAGAGCAACAAGAAGACATGTCAATTCTAAATACTTATGCACTTAACTTAAATGCTCCCAGATTTCTGAAATCGACCTTAATTAGTCTGAGGATTATGATGATATCCCATAACACCATAATAGCATGGTGTCACCATCTGTTATGCCCGAAAATTCTCCCAGGTGACCTCCAGCAAACAGTCCGAGACACACTCCGATGTAAGAAGCAAGAGGTGAGTTTTATTCGGGCCCCGGGAAGCCCAGACTCTCCTGGCACGCAAGCCAAGGACGAGCCTTCAGGACCGGGCCACGCCCGAGCCTGGACTCTCCTGGCATACACACCGAGGAAGAGTGTCGAACCCAGCGTGGAGGAAGTTTTTATGGGGTACAGAAAGCAAGAAGGGTAGGAGGATACGAGTACACTTTTCATTGGTGGTTAGTGATTTCACTAGTAAAGAAGGATTTGGATTGGTACAGGGGATTTCTTAACTGGGGCTAGAGGTAGTGTAGCCTAATTAGGTAGTTGAAGGAGAATACCTAAATTTCAGTAGAAACCGATTACCTATTATGGGAGCTGTTCAAGGGACTGAAACTCATTACCTATTATGGTGGTATGGCAGCTGTCTGCCTAAGGTGTCTCAATCAGTGGCTTAATGGCTGTGCACGCAGGTGTGGGGGAAGGCAGCAGGGAGTGGCCCTGTGGTTTAGCAGAGCTTATGCAGTAAATGACAAAATGGCTCTGGTCTGGCCCTTTCACAAGCACACTACCACATCAGTTTTATCAGCCTCCTACCAACCATTCCCACTAATGATAAGTTTCACAACTTAGAATCTAGAGCCTTTCCATGGAGTTTGTGTGACTAGATGTTCCCCACTCTTCCTCTGTGGATATTTATTCAACAATCATTTAGCTGCTAACCGACAAATTACTGCTTTAGCCTTGGACTGTAATGTGTGTTCTTGGTTTTTGTTTTTATATGCAAATAGCCTTAATCTTTGTATGTAAATTTACTTTTGGTCACATAAACACTATCTACAACAAATTTTAAGTTTTTATCATATCTTAATATATCCCATCATGTGTTTAATAATATATTCATAATCATTTCTTAAACTATATTTTTATTTATTCATGTATTTTCAGGCATCACTCTACTATTGAGTGGTGCAGGCAGAATGGGGACCTAAGACCCCATTCTTGGCAAGGGAAAACACCTCTAGAAAAAGGGAAAGATTGAAAAGCAAGCTGAGTGAGTCAGAACAAGGGAAAGATGACTAGTTTACCTTTTAAACCAGCTGCTGCTAAATTTCTTATCTGAGCAAGTTTCCTGTTTTTCCTAGAACTCTAGCCTATTGGGGATACAGCTTACAAATATCCCTGCTGGGCTTGTAAGCACTCTGAAAAAAATAATGACCACAAAAGATACTATAACAAGGCCTGGCAAGATACATTAATTAGACCATTTCCTGCCCAGTTAACAGTCAAAGCAAATACCCATTGGGAAGATTTGTATTTGCCTGGGGCAGAGATCAGGGAATAAGTTGAGCCCTTTAATATAAGTAGAAAGACTTATGCCCCTTATCACAGAGGGAGACCCTTTGTGGTGGTGATAAGAGGAAAATTCTTCTTTCCTACCAATTCTTCAGAGGAGATTGACACCAGTGGCATTTTACTCCACAGTGAACTAGTGCGATTAACATCCACCTAAGAATCTGTGTGTGTGACCAGAGATAGGAGGCTGCCCCCACACAAGTTTCAGCTTCCGAATTTCTCAAGGCTGCTCAGATCCTTAAAGTTAATGATTATAAAAACAATAGGAGATGATATGCCTCTCAGAGAAACTGCTGACATCTTTGTTCCCTTCCTCAGGTTACCCTCTGGGCTAATGAGCAAATAGCCTTCAATAAAAGCTGAGTGTAAATGACCAACGGGGCCACCATGAGAACCCTATATGCAGGAGGTGGCTCTCTGAGTTTCCACCTTTGAAAATTCCATTCTATGTGTCTTGTCTCTTTCTTTCTCATTGTTTCTAACTTTATATTTCTACAGTTGGTGGCCACCAGATCCACAGGTCTGAATGGACCCTGCCCCGGGAGCAGGACCCGAGCAAAGTGGGAATGCCACTTTTAATAGTAAAAACAGATGCTAAACTTTCTATATTTCATTATTTTCCAAAAATTTCCTCTAATTGAAAAAAAGAGGAACAGATTATTTTCTGGGAACTGTAATTTGCTCAAAATCTCAGGAATAAATGAACTCAGTATTTCCATTATATGACTTAGGTTTTTCCTTTGCAATTGTGAATGGCTCACAATACATTAACATGTAGAGACCCAAGACTGAGACTTCCTTTCTAAACCAAAATGCCAGACCTTTTGTTAGTATGTGTATGCAAGAATGAATTTCAGAATATTGTTTGATTTTATCTTACTCAAAATATAATATTTGTATTCATTGGAGTCTCTGATTTCTTCTATATAGTTTCATAAATACATGCAAAACTCACAGTATAGATATGTACACATTTTTATGTTTTTGTTGAGTAAATGCTAATTTTTTTCTTAGGTTTTAGGAAAAAAATTTTTAAATCCCAATGAAAAAATGTATACATATATTTCCAGGCAGCACATGTATTTTTAATATAGAGTAATATAGATGTGGAGAAAAGGAGTTGCAACTTACATTTATTTTAGTTTATAAGCTAGCAGTATTTTTAAAAGGTACTTTATGATTTTCACTTTTTAGGTCATTAGAAAATCTTCTATATTCCTTTTATGCCTTTTTTTTTTCAAAAGCATGAATTCACTTTCATTTACTTTCTATCAGTTTAATTCCTTGAGCAGTACAGCATCACATCCATTCTGTGTCCTATGGCCTTAGTATGAAAGTTGCTTTGGAATTTGGCATGAAACATGCCACTGTTTCCATGGGCCCAAGTTGCATTTGTCCAGATTACTCTGGTTTTGTTTAGCTGGCCACCAGGAGTTACTTTGTTGTTTTTTGCTTTGTATTCATTAGCACATCTCTTGCCCAATAGAATTCAGTGTCATCTTAAGCATAAACACCTTCAATTGGGGGAAGAGTTGTGTGCTCTTCCTAAAGAATTGATTCCGGACACCCCACTTATAGCCCCCCCAAATGGTGTTGGACCACAGCCTTCTAGACATAATTTGCCTTTTAGAAGTTTTGTTCCCAGCAGATGTCCATAGACCCCAATGTGGCAGAGTTTCTATATTGCTTTTTGTGCACTCCATGTGTGGGGCTCATAGTGCAACAATAAAACAATATTTTCTTATTCTCTAGCATTTCAGTTCAGTGGGCAATGAGAACATTAATGGAAATCTGATGTGTATGAGGAAGAACTGCCCTTGGAAATAGAGAGGACAGGCCTCAGACCTGAATGGGCTGGACAAGGAAGATCTGTGGGAGGAGGGACATTGAGGAGATTCTAGAGAGTGAGAAGCAGAGAGTCTAGCAAATAGGAAAGAGAAGAGGAATGAGTGTGTCTGTGGCACAGACCAGGGCAAAAGAAGAGGGCAGTGGGATTGGAAGGACTCCTGAGATCAGTAATACGTGAGGAGGGCAGGAACAGAAGGGCAACCAACCCATGGGGGAACTGGGCAGGTGAGAAAAGAACCAGGAGCAGTTCATAGAGGAATATATGCTGTATGGAAGGAGTTTGATAGTGAAAGGTATAAACCAGGGGTCCTCAAACTTTTAAAACAGGGGGCCAGTTCACTGTCCCTCAGACTGTTGGAGGGCCAGACTGCGGGTCCCAGGACCAGTCGGCTGCTAAACAGGATAGGCAGTGGCAACAAAAACACCTGGTGGGTTGCATGTGGCCCACAGGCAGTAGTTTGAGGATGCCTGGACAGTGGTGCCCAGAGAGGAGATCTCCATGGGAGGTTCAGGCCAGGTTTATTAAAAAGGTAGGTTGACCCACCTGGGCAGTACAAAAATGACATCTGTGCCTAGGGTGGGGGTAGCAGTTAAAGACTCATTTTATATGGGACACTTAGGCGGTTAGCACATTCTACAGATTGTTTGGAAAGTTAGAGTCTTTTGGCTCTCAGTGGGTGGTTTCGCCGGATCCTTTCTGTCTTTATCTTAGGAGGAGAGAAAGGGAGGTGGGAGGGCTTATGTGTAGCTCTGTAAACCCTACACAGATAGTCCAGGTCTTGTTTCTTATAACATGACCCCAAACTTTGAGGACAGCCATCAGGAAAACAGAATGAGTGAGGATGGTTTTCATCTATGGGGGAGGCCTGGGGAGGAGCAAAGGAGGAAAGTGGTGGAGGGGTCTTCAGGCTGTTGCACTGTTTGGCTCAAGGACTTGGATGCTCCTGTTCACCTCTGTTTCTCCACTGTTCATACCCTCCCACTCCATTCTGAGTATATATTCTTGTCCCGTCTGGGATTTTGCAGGGATAAGTGGGATCTATAATTCATAAAATCAGAGTGGCCTGCTCAAGGTCGCCTGGCATGCATTCATGGAATCCTGGGAACAGCCTAACTAGAAGTTTAGATGAGGGAATTTCTCAGCTGTGAAGGGCCTAGCCCTGAGGTCACCAGCAGTCAAGGCTGATGAGGAGGGGAATGATGTGTGAACACACAGAGGTCAGGGTAGGCAGGAGTGGCTTTGAGCAGTGGGCCATCTTTATAGGGCATTTCTTTGCAGACATATCACATGTTCATAAATCTCTGTGTGTACATCTCTTATGTGTTGAAGATTCTATCATATTAATTAACATATCCATAACCTCACCAAATTACCATTTTATGGTAAAAACATTAAAAATATATTATTTAGCAATTCAAAATACATCTACAACTTAGTAAATAAATGAAATTCCCACATTTCGGTATACATTTATTGATCATTTCTGAAAATTAATGTCTCTCTATTTCAGAAAGGTGTTACTTCTGCATTTCCTTAACCAACTTTGCCATTTGGGGGGGTTATCTTTTCCTTGTTAATTCTGGATACTTCTGTATTATGAGGATTATTAAACTAACAATATTCATTTGAAATACCCAGTTGCTTTAACTTTCAATTTGTTTTTATTGTTTTAACAATATTATATTGCTTCTTTACTTACTTAAGATTTAATTCACTTATCTTTTTCCTGGTACTAAATGTGGAAGCCTCATTGATGGATTTGAGATCTTTCATCTTTTCCTATATGTGCATCAAGTGTTATATATTTAACTCTAGTTTTGCTTTACCTAGATCTCACAACTTCTGATACATTGTATTTTAATTTTTATTTAGTTGAAATACTTTTTAAAGTTTTCTTGAGATTTCTTCTTTGACCTATATGTTATTTAAAAGTGTGTTAATTCTTATTTTATTTATTTATTTATGTGCTGTGATTCAGATTCTCATTCATTTTAATCTTTCCAGTTGTCCTTTGATTTCTTGTTTAATTGCATTGTGATCTGATAGCAGCCAATTAATGAAAAGTGTTCATGTATGAATCCTCAATAATGCTTTACCAATCAAATAAAGTGTATCTGTTTACACTCCTGATGTTGTATTTAACAAATGACATCAGGTACCCAAAATTACATTATCATAGAGAATAATTCCACTGCCCTAATAAAATTCCCTGTGCTTTACAGATTCAAACTTTCTGTGTCCCAAACACCTAGTGACTTGCAGACTCTCTTGTCTCTATACTTTTGCCTTTGCAAAGTGTTATGTAAATTGAATTATACAATGTTTTGCATTTTTCTTTTTTAACTTAATTTTATTAAATCATAACTGTTCACATTTATGGGGTTCAATGTGATGATTTGATATATAATGTGGCATGCTTAAATCAAACTAATTAACAAAGCCATCACCTCACTTACTTATTTTTGTGGTGAGATATTTTTAATATACTCTTAGTTGTTTTGAAATGTACCCTTGTGTTGTGTACATTAGGTGAGATCCCACCAAATCCAAGTACCATCCCTCTACTTGCCTTTCCTCCCATCACCTCTTCTTCTTCCCTCATCTTTCTTTCTGGACTATCTTTGTGTTTTATAATTCATATGAATGTGTAAGTGTTTGTATATTGGTTTCATAATAGTATTGAGTACATTGGATATTTTTTTATTTCATTCTTGAGATACTTTACTAAGAAGAATATATTCCAGCTCCATTGAGGCAAACATAAAAATTGTAAAGTCTCCATCTTTTTATGGTTGAATAGTATTCCATGGTATACATATACCATAATTTGTTTATCCATTCATAGTTGATGGTCACTTAGGCTGCTTCCATGACTTGGCCATTGTGAACTGGGCTGCAATAAACATCATGGTGAAATATCTTTTTTCTAAAATAATTTTTGTTCATTTGGGTAGATACCTAGTAATGCTATTGCAGGAAAAAATAGCAGGTAAACTTTCAGTTCCTTGAGGTTTCTCCATACATCTCTCCAGAAAGGCTGTCTTAGTTTGGAGTCCCACCTGCAGTGCAGAAGTGTTCCTTTCTCTTCACATCCCTGCCAACATCTGTAGTTTTAGGATCTTGTTATGTGGGCTAATCTTGCTGGAGTTAGATGATATCTCAGAGTGGTTTTAATTTGCATTTCTCTGATGATTAAAGATACTGAGCATTTTCTCATGTTTTTGTAGGCCACAAACCTGTCATCTTCAGAGAAGTTTCTGTTCAAGTCTCTTGCAAACAAAGATAGGTTTGTTTGTTCTTTTATTATTGATTACTTTGAGTTCTCTGTGGATACTAGTTATTGAACCTTTGTCAGAAACATAACCTGCAAAAATCTTCCATTTGGAAGGCTGTTTGCTTTATTTGTAGTACCCTTAGCTGTGCAGAAGATTTTAGCTTGATCAGATATCAGTAAGATGTTTTTGGTGTTGCTTCAATTGCCAGGGGTAGGGGGTTGGTCCTCCTCAAAAAATATTTTCCTAGACTAATATCTTCTAGCCTTTTTATAAATTTTTATACTTTCATGTCTTACGTTAAATCTTATATCCAATGATACTAAATTTTTGGTAGTGGTGAAAGGTGAAAATACCAGGGATCATATTACAAAACTCTTAGAAGTGATCAAGGAATACAGCAGTGTCTCAGGTTACCAAATCAACACTCATAAATCTGTAGCCTATACATATACCAATAATAGTCATGCTGAAAAAACAGTCAAGGACTATATTCCATTCACAGTATTACCAAAGAAGATGAAATATTTGGGAGTTTACCTAACAAAGGATGTGAAAGATCTCTATAAAGAGAACTATGAAACCCTGAGAAAAGAAATAGCTGAAGATGTTAACAAATGGAAAAATATACCATGCTCATGGCTGGGAAAAATCAACATTGTTAAAATGTCCATACTACCCAAAGCAATATACAATTTTAATGCAATCCCTATTAATGCTCCATTGTCTTACTTTAAAGATCTTGAAAAAAATAATACTTTGTTTTATATCAAATTAGAAAAAACCTTGAATAGCCAAGACATTACTTAGAATTAAAAACAAAGCAGGAGGAATCATGCTACCAGACCTTAGACTATACTATAAATCAATAGTGATCAAAATAGCATGATACTGGCACAACAACAGAGAGGTAAATGTCAGGAACAGAATAAAGAACCGAGAGATGAACCCAGCTACTTACCGTTATGTGATCTTTGACAAGCCAATCAAAAACAGTGAGTGGGGAAAAGACTCCCTATTTAACAAATGGTGCTGGATGAATTGGCTGGCAACTTGTAGAAGACTGAAACTGGACCCACAGCTTTCATCATTAACTAAGATAGACTCACTGGATTAAAGATTTAAACTTAAGACATGAAACTATAAAAATATTAGAAGAGAGTGTAGGGAAAACACTTGAAGAAATTGGCCTGGGTGAATGTTCATGAGGAGGACCCCCGGGCAATTGAAGCAACACAAAAATACACTGCTGAGACCTCATCAAACTAAAAAGCTTCTGCACAGCCAAGAATACAGTAACTAAATCAAGCAGACATTCCCTCAGAGTGGGGGAAGATATTTGCAGGTTACGTCTCTCACAAAGGTTTAATAACCAGACTCCACAGAGAACTCAAATGTATTAGAAAGAAAAGAACAAGTGATCCCATCTCAGGTGGGCAAGGGACTTGAAGAGAAACTTCTCTGAAGAAGACAGGCACATGGCATGCAGACATATGAAAAAATGCTCATCATCCTTAATTATTAGAGAAATGCAAATCAAAACTACTTTGAGATATCATCAAACACCAGCAAGATTAGCTCACATCACAAAATCCCAAAACCAGAGATGTTGGCATGGATGTGGAGAAAAGGGAACTCTTCTACACTGCTGGGAATGCAACCTGATACATTCCTTTTGGTAATATATTTGGAGAACATTTAGGGATCTAAAAATAGACCTGCCACTCGAACCTACAATTCCTCTACTATGTCCAGAAAACCAAAAATCACATTATAACAAAGATATTTGTGCCAGAATGTTTATTGCAGCCCAATTCATAATTGATAAATCATGGAAGAAGTCCAAGTGCCCATCAAGCCACTAATGGATTAATAAATTGTGGCATATGTACACCATGGAATATTAAGCAGCTTTAAAGAAAGATGGAGACTTTATCTCTTTCATTTACATGAATGGAGCTGGAACATATTCTTCTTAGCAAACTATCTCAAGAATGGAAGAAAATGTATCCAGTGTATTCAGCCCTACTATGAAACCAATTAATAGCTTTCATATGAAAGCTATAACCCAATTATAGTCCAATAATATGGGGAAAAGGGAGAGGAAAGGGAGGGGAGGGGGAGAATGGGTGGAGGGAGGACAATTTGTGGGACCACACCTATGGTGCATCTTATAAGGGTATATGTGAAAGTTTTCAAGTGTAGGATATAAATGTCTTAACACAATAACTAAGAAAATGTTGTGAAGGCTATGTTAACCAGTTTGATGAAAATATTTCAAAGTGTATATATAACCAGCACATTGTACCCAATGATTGCATTAATGTACACAGCTATGATTTAATAATAAAATAAAATAAAATAATAAGATAATATAAAGAAAATAAAGGGCATCCAAATGGGAGCAGAGGAGGTCAAATTCTCCCTCTTTGCTGATGATATGATCTTATACTTATAGAGCCCTCTTTAGGGCTCAAGACTCAACCACAAGACTTTTGGAAGTCATCAAAAAATACAGTAATGTCTCAGGATATAAAATCAATGTTCACGAGTCAGTTGTCTTTGTGTACACCAACAACAGGCAAGATGGAAGGTTAATTAAGGACACAACTCCCTTCACCATAGCCCCAAAGAAAATGAAATATTAGGAATATACCTAACAAAAGAGGTGAAGGACCCCCATAAAGAAAATTATGAAACTCTAAGAAAGAAAATAGCAGAGGACTTTAACAAATGGAATAACATACCAAGCTCATGGCTTGGAAAAATCAACATTGTTAAAATGACTATGCTTCCCAGAGCAATCTACCAATTCAACACCATCCCTATTAAAATATTCATATTTGTTTTTATATTTGAAGTAGACCTGATTATACACAACATATACTTGGATTTGTTTTTTCATCCACTTTGATAATCTGTGTTTTTTTAATTTATTGGTCTATACCATTGACATTCACTGTTATTATTGATATATTGTATCAATATCTACCCTATTAGTTACTATCTTCTAGTTTCTTACACTTAGTGGAGGTTGAGAAGTCCAAGTCAAGAAGTTGAGTCTGTGAGGGCCTTCTTGCTGGTATAGACTCTGTGGAATTTCAAGAATGCAGGGTGTCACATGACTAAGGGGCTGAGTGTGTTTGCTCAGTTCACTATTCTTTTTGTGAAGACAACAGTCCCACACCCATGATAACCTATTAATCCATTAATGCAATAATTTATGAATGGATTATTCTATTTATGAAGGCAGAGCCTTTTTGACCTGATTACAACTTAACAGGCCTACCTCTTAATACTGCCACATTGATGATTAAATTTCCACATGACATTTGGAAGGGATGAATACTCAAAGCATAGCAAGGACTATGCCCTCACTATGTATATCACATACTTAGGATGTGGGGAATTATGCTGCAACTTCTTGGGGGAGAACTTGTAGAAATGCCATTTACCTTTTTTTTTTAATTCAGATTAGTATCAGGGTACAAACTTTTAGGTTAAGTTATTTTTGTTTCTAAAGTAAAATCCAAGTTGTAGTTGATCCCTTCACCCTAGGTGCATACTGAACAGTTTACACTCACATTGTGCACATTAGATGAGAGCACACAAATCACCCTCTCACCTCCCTTTACCTCCTCCTCTCTCCTCCCCCTCCTGAAAATGTAGTCGTGTTTTTATTTGGTATGGACATGTAGTTCTTTATATATTGGGTTCATATTAGTATTGAGTATATGGTATACTTGTTTTTCCATTGCTGTTGTACTTTACTAAGAATAATGTGTTTTGACTCCATCCAGGTAAACACATAGTACTTTATGTAAAGTCTCCATATTTTCTTATAGCTGAATACTACTCCATGGTATACATAATATACATAGTTTTTAAATTCATTCATGGGTTGCTGGGCATTTGGGTTGCTTCTAGGATTTGGCAATTATGAAATGAGCTGCAATAAACACTCAAGTTAAAATGTCTTGTGGTAAAATGATTTTGTTCTTCTGGATAGATATCTAGTAATGGGATTGCAGGGTCAAATGGAAGGTCAATTTATAGTTCTTTGAAAATTTTCCATACTTCTTTCCATAGAGGATGTATTAGTTTGCAATACCACCAGCAGTGCAAAAGTGTTTCCTTCCTTTCACATCCATGCCAGCATCTGCAGTTTCAGGATTTTGTGATGTGAACTACTGTCACTGAAGTAAGTGATATCTCAGAGTTGTTTTGATGATTAAGGATGATGAACATTTTCCTTGTGTTTGTTGGCCATTTGTCAGTCATCTTCAGAGAAGTTCTTGTTCATGTCTCTTGAACATTCATAAATGTGGTTGTTTGCTCTTTTATCGTTGATGAATTTGAGTTCTCTGTAGATTCTAGTTATTGGCCCTCTGTCAGATTCCTTGTTTGTAAATATTTTCTCCCATTCTTTAGGGATGCATAGTATTCCATGGTATACATATACCACAGTTTATTGATCCATTCGTGGATCGATGGACACTTGGGCTTCTTCCATGACCTGGAAATTATGAATTGGGCTGCAATAAACATTCTGATACTTTCTGACTTTTAAAAAAACTTTTGTATCTTTCTAAAAGTGTTTGGACATGGTTGCAATCTGTCTGGCACCACTTCTTTAAGTTTCAGTGCCCACATCATACAAGGATATGTGTTGTAAAAGAAATAAAAGGCAGTCTTGAATAATCAGAACTCTCCTGCCAGGTCGTCTAATGCCAATTTGTTTTCTGGCACACTTCTTCTGTGTCATTTGGCACCAGCTCAGACTCACTCACCTCCATCAGGTCATCTTCTGTTAATTCCTCTGGTTTGGTGTCTGTTATTTCAATTTCTCTGCTATCCCATCTTGAAACCCTTCACCCCTCACCTTTTTTGCCTCATCCACAATCTTTTTCATGATTTCCTTGATTGGCTCTGTTGTAAATCCTGTGAAATCATGCAAAATATCTGGACATAGTTTTCTGCAGCAGGAAGTTATTGCTTGGGGCTTGATGGCTTTCATGCCTTTTAGTGTCCCAAGGATGACACCTTTGCTGGTGTCCTCTTCCGAGTCTCTTATGGCATCCTCCCTCTTGGGGTCCTCCCTCTTGGGGTCCTCCGCCCCAGCATTCACATAGCTCCCTTCATGTGCTACTATGTATGATGAGCCTTAAAGGTTCTCATGTCCCCTGATCTAGAGTCTGGATCAGATAGATTGTGTTTGTAGGCAAGTGGACCATTTCAGCATCTTAGATTTTGAACTCATGGGATTCTGGGTAGCTGGGGGGTGTTCTAATATTAAAGAACTTGAAAAGGCAATCCCTTATGTCCTGACTTCAGGGACAAAGCATCAATGGGACCAATCCAGAAAAAGCGTTCTCAATGTTCAGGTCTTCTCATTATACAATCAAAAAGTCTAGCAGCTAGTGTTTATATTTCCTCTTTAGAGCTCAGAAGTCACCACCTTTACAGATAAGGGAAGTCTGGATAATAAACTCAACTGCATTGCACACAAGAGTGCCATTAGGCTATCATTTTCTGCCTTCAATCCTTGTGTTCATTCCTCTCCCTTAGTAAATGTCCCTTGTGGTATTTTTCCTCCAGAATAGGACACTTTGATCTACATTAAAAACACACCCTGACAGATATCCTTACTCCCTGGTAACTTAATGGTATCTGGGAACTCAAGTGCTGCCTCTTGATCAGCAGAAGCTGCTTCTCCTGTTATCTTAACATTTCTTAAGCCAAAGCACTTTCTGAAATCAAACTATCCTTTGCTGGCATTAAACTCTCTAGTTTTAGAGCCTTCACCTTCTTTCTGCATTAAGTTATCCTATAAGGACTTCACTATTCTTGGACCATTTTAGAATCTATAGGTATACCTTTGTTTTAGCAATCCTGTACCCATAGGAAAGCTGAATTTTCAATATGAGATAAAAAGATATTTCACACAATGTGCAAAGTTCTTCTGCCTGCTCGTATAGCTGCAGTAAAGGCTTCACAAATTTCTTCTCTTTGTATCATGGTCCTGACACTGGATTTATTTATCTTGAAATGGCAGGCAACCAGAGCTGCAGACCTCAGTCTGTGGTACATATTGAGCAATTCAGCTTTTTCTTGTAATGCCCTGACCTTTCTCTCCTTGGCAGCACTTCCAGCATCCTAGCAACACTTTTTAGGGAAGGCAGGCAGATTGTTATTGTCGCATGACAACACTGGCAACACATGAACTAACCTAAAATTAAAAAAAAAAAATGTGGGCACAAAATTATTACAGCAGGACAGTATGAACTAGAGTTGATTTATACAATTTTGATTTCATACTGTGTCTTTATATTTATTTACACTTCTTTACATTTTTCTCAAATGGTGCCATATATTTTGTAAGTTTTGATAAATTTAACTTTTTATAATAGGTGTGTGTCCATTTTATGGTAGTAAATCATAAGTAGGCTGGTATCTACATATATTTTATGCATTCATGAAATACCTAAATTTTTCTTAATTTTATTTTGGTATTTCTAGAGTTATACAGTTTATCTGTAAATTTTTTCAAATTGTCAAAAATCTCCAAAATTTTTTCCAGTATGTTTATTGAGAAAAAACGTCCATGTATAAAAGTGGATGTACACAGTTCAAATGTCAACTGTATAAACGCCAGACAAAAATTTTTTTTTAAAAAACAACCATTAATTTTTTTATTGATGTTGCAGTTTGGCGGGGCCAGGTTTGAACCTACCACCCTTGGCATATGGGGCTGGCACCCTACACACCAAACCACAGGCACCACACAATATTTTTTAAGAAACTATGTGCGCTGGGCACAGTGGATCACCCCTGTAATCCTAGCACTCTGGGGGGCTGAGGTGGATGTATTGCCTGAGCTTAGGAGTTTGAGACCAGGCTGAGCAAGAGCGAGACCTGGAATCTAAAAATAGCCAAGTGTTGTGGCCAGCAGCCGAAGTCTTAGCTATTCAGCAGGCTGAGGCCAGAGAATTGCATAAGCCCAAGAGTTTGAGGTTGCTGTGAGCTATAATGGCAGGGCATCCTACCCAGGACTACTGGATGAGACTCTGTCTTAAAACAAACAAATAAACAATAACCAGAAGAAAAACATTGTGAAGGCCCTGAAGAGTGATAAAATCATACAGAAATAATAGGAGATTTCAGAAATCTGGAAGGAGAAATCTGCACTGATATTTCCATTTCTACAGTTTGGCACCTGAAAACAGATTCCAGTTGTTGCTTCTCAAGGTGGCAAAAATTCAGATAAATACCTGAATTCTTACTTGTTGAGGGATCAAGAAGACTGACTTTGGGACCACTATCACATCTCTAAAGTGATAAAAGAAATCCTGCAAACGAGGAAACACAAAGAAAAAGCCCAAGTTCTGTGTATATGTTCTGCCCAAATTTCTTGCTAGAACTATGCAAGCTTGAGAGCAAATGACAAGTGGTTAGGCTAAAATGAAAATTCACTGTTGGTTACTTAAGGGGAGATAGGATTTGAAGTTTGAGCTTAGATGAATTAAGTACCTGCTAAAATGAAATTCAATGATCTTTAGAGGAATATAACAGAATCCAGTGTCTACAGTGTTTTATAATATCCAAGATACAATTTCAAATTACTGGACATATGGAGAAATAGGAAAATGTAATCCATAGTCAAGTTGCCTTTACTAGAGTATTGTGTGTAATAACTAATTATAAAGTTTTAGTAGCAAACAACAATAAGCATTTATTTTTGTTGACTTGTCCACAGGTCAGCTGACTGGTTTTGCTGATCTGAAGTGGGCTTGACTGGCCTAACTCCTGTGGTCAGCTGAAATTTGGCTAGGCAGCTTTGCCAAACTTGGACAGACTCTTTCACATGGCTGGGGCTTCAACTTGAGCAATGGCGCTAATTTGGCTTTGCTCAAGTGTCTCATTCCACCACCAAGATAACCGAGCATTTTTTAATGTTAAAGGATGGAAGGAGAAAGAGTAGAAATGCACACAGTTGCTTAAAGGCTGGGTTCAGAACTGGCACACTGAATTTCCACTACATTTCTGTATTTCACTGACCAGAGGAAGCCACAAGGATATATGAGAAGAGCCATCGTGAAAGTCACATTCCAAGGACTTGAACACAGGAAGAGATGAGGAATTAAAACCATTTTTGTTATCCATCCACAATAGCCATGAAACTACAATTCTGCCTTTGATGGTAGTAGATGATCCCAGGAATACCAGTAGGGGAAGAGGGAAAGTGAGACAGTAAGAGAAGGAAGTCCATCAAGACGTGTTGAGCAGGTTACTGCTGGAGGCAACTGGTATGGGATTTTTTCTAGGGGGCATTATGGACCATGCTTCATCCAAGGAGTAAGGAAACTGGTATATTTTTCCATTTGGTCCCATTAATCATGTGGGTTACTTTATGGGGTATCAATTCCTCAGTAAATTTTTTTGTAACTCTAGACACTTGGCTTGGTGGACTCCTTCTTGGAAAGGAGCATCAGATGTGATTTCTGCCCAGGATAGGCCTACGCTGAGCCAAGACAATAGCTGTGGGAGGAGAAGGAAGTAGACTGAGCCCACCAAGAAGAAAACTGGGCAGGGTTTTTCAAGGCTCTAGGGAGGGCCCTGGGTACACACAATCCATGCAAAGAGGTGTTTACTTACATCCCTAAATGAGAAAACCTGAGTGACATCTGGGTTTCCAATTCCAGGACGGAGTTTGCAGTAGGAGGCCTACAAATATTTTCGGAAGATTATTTTTCAAATATACATGTCTTGCCCATATTCTTTGTGAGTTAGATCTAATTCACACATTTTTGATGGTGTGCTGGTTAAGTGTTTAACAATTGGCTTTATAGGGAAAATATTTGCATACATATACGTAAATAAGCTTACTATAAATTTAACTTATATAAAAGATGCATAGCACAGAATCTATAAATAATAACAAACTATATAATAGTTTTTATTACAAAGTCCATAAAACTAATAGGTTGTCACAGAATGCATTAGTTGATTTCTGCCAAGTCTACTGATTTTTATCTGTGAGAAACTGTGGTTGCAATTGATGAGTGAAGAATTTCAACATGAGTGCTGGTTAATAGTCTTGTTCACACTCAAGAGTAAGATCAACACGGGACAATGAAACTGTCAGAACTTTGCTCATTTTTCAATGATATGAGGAACTTCTTTGCTGAGTCAGACAGTAGTTTTGGAACTCTTTCCTCACATTTAGCTACTCACCATGTAGTGGAAACAGATGTGATACACTTCTATATTTAATTTGCAAAATTGACAGTTCCTTCATTGTTTTATCAGACAATCAACAAAACAATAAGGCAAGTACTAAGTTCTAGAGTTTGGAAATTGCTGTAGTGTAAACACTGCTATCATGGCTGGTGTGATGCTATGATCAGGGAGTGGGAAGAGCTGCTCTACGGCCCCCACTGCATGGTGTTCCTACCATGTAGACACCAAAGGCAGAAGTAACCTTAAGAGTACAGATATAGTCAACTGTAGTAAAATCCTTAGGATGTGCAGCTAGGTGCAATGGCTCACACCTCTGATCTTACTACTCTGGGAGGGCAAGATGGGAGGATTGCTCAGCTCAGGACCTCAAGCCCAGACTGAGCAAACTGAGAGACCATATCTATTAAAAATAGAAAAATTAGGAAGGTATTGTGGCCATCACCTATAGTTGCAGCTATTCAGGAGGCTGAGGCAGGAGGATTGCTTGGACCCAGGAGTTTGAGGTTGCTGTGAGCTAGGCTGACACAACGGCAGTCTAGCCTGGGCAACAGAATGAGAATCCGTCTCAAAAGCAAACAAAAAAATCTTTAGGAAGTGGTGACTTTTTAATTTTATTATCTTTATTCCTGATATAATATATTGTAAGTTTTTCTGAATTTAACAATAGGCTTTTGTGAGCTCAGTGCAGCCCTGTGGCCTCTTCCCACTTCTTCTCCCCAGCAGGAATTTCCAGATATAATGAATTTGAGAAAGAAATTTATTGTTCCCCTCAACATTGTATACCTGGTTCCTGGGCCAATGCCTGGCACAAAGACTGTCCTCAAAAAAAATGTGTTGAATAAATAAAATTCTAGGTCTTTTTTCCCTTTAAAAGCCCATAATTTTATGGGCTTCACTACCACTAAGGCTACTGATGACAGTGGAGGTTCAGGTTGTTGGTTTGTTTCCCAGCTCTGCTACTGACTAGCTGTGTGAATTTTCACAAGATATTGATTTCCTTGTGTTTCCATTTCTTTTGTAAAATCGGCAAAATAGTATTACTGTGTGTAATCATGAGATATGTATGACCGAATGTTTCCAGTGCTTAGAACAGTACCTGGTGCCTATAGACCATATATTATTATTATTATCTATATCATTTGGGGGCATCTACTGCATGCCAAGGACTCTCCTAGAAGGTTTCAATAATTTCTTTGTAATATTTTAAATAATATTTTAAAGATGAGATAGCTGAGGCCTGGAGAGACTTTGTGATGTGGCTTTCAGGGAGCAGAGCTGAAAATGGGACCCAAGCTATTGGCTCTAAAGCCCAGACTCATTCTATAAGGCTGGGAGTCCATGAATCTAGAATACTGCATCTCCCTGTGTGTCATCCAGAATCAGGCTGGGCAGCTCTGGACTGCTGCTGCCTGGCTCTTCTTGGACTCTGGGTTCGGACAGATGCCAACAGGTTCAGGCATGTTCAGTGTGAGGTCCTGCTGCACAGCATGTGCCTTACAAGTGCCAGATGTCATCAGTCGTCCCCCAGCCTTTGCTGGCCCTTTGTAAAGGCAAGTCTCAGGGGTAGCAGGTAGGAGGACTGCTGGCTGGCTCTTTCTTTGACCATTCTTTTCTTGCATTGTATCAACCTCTTTCAAGATTTCTTTGTTTCATTTTTTAAAATTAAGAGTTGTGTGTGTGTACATATCTTTCTGACATTTATACCCTTCACACAGACTTAACAAGTGTTATTAATAACACATTGTCACAGGTGATTTAGATTTCTACATGGCAAAACATTACAAATAAAGTTCCAATGTTCTGTTTCCTTCCTGGCTGAGTTCTCTTCTTTCTCTCTTGCGATGGTTTGAATGTTAATGCCCTCTGAAACTTCTGTTGAAATTTAATCCTTGATGTTACAGTATTAAGAACTAGAGCCTTAAGAGATGATTGGGTCATGAGTTTTCTGCCCTCATGAATAGACTAATCCAGTCATGGATTAATAGGTTTATGGATTAAGGGATCGTCATGGGACTGAGTCTGTTACAAAAGCCAGCGTGGTTCTCAGTGAGACCATATGGCCCTGTGATGCCTTCTGCCCTGTTATGACACAGCGCAAAGTCCCCACCAGAGGCTGACCAGATGCAGGGGCTTGATCTTGAACTTACCAGCCTCCAGAGCCATAAGAAATAAATCTTTTTGATTATTGGATTCATTTTTATATATGTCTCATATTTCTTTCATCATGCCTTGTAGCATAGCCATGTTCTGCATGTCCCCAGGGTACACCGCATGGATTCCTGTCCTTGCTGCCCTCAGGGCTCCCTGAACTGAAAGTGCCTGATGACCATTCATTTGAATTGTTCAAGTTGATGTTGAAGCAGGTTTTTTTTATTTTTTCAAGGGTGAGGGGTTCTCAAAGTAACATTATTAACAGAGAAAGAAAGAACTGCATTTTTAGGCTCTTTCTCTGTGCCCAAAGTCTTATTTTTTGTATCAGTAAAGGTTCTTCGGGTAGCAGCTGTGACTGAAACTGGCTCCCTCTGTGGGATGTATTGGTCCCCTCACCCATCACTGGAAGCCCCAAGGCAGACAGCGTCAGGCTGGGACACTGATGCACGTCAACAGCAGCATGAGGTACCTTTTACTTTGTCTTAATTTTCTTAATTTGTCTCTGTCATGCACAAAGTCGGGTTCCTTCTACCAGCAGCTCTTTTGGGGGGATCATATGGTTGCAGGTAGAAACAGGAAGTACTTGCTTGGGCATTCACCACCAAAGAGAGGTTAGAACCTCAGTAGTATGAAATCAAAGTCTGACCCTTCAGTCTTCCTGGCCCATGTTGGCTCAAGAACAAAAATTAGGGACTGTCATACACAGGTGACTTAAGGATGGTTTCCTGAGCCAATTACATACAACACATGTTCTTGTATATAACAATTGAACATTTAAATGTACAAGCCTCTTAAAGAACCCTGTAGAGATACACAATCACATGGACATTTACAGTTGTGCCTCCTTCATAGGTGAGGAAATTAAGCCCAATCAGTGACCAGTTAAGGTTACTCAAGAGAAAATAGGAAAGTTGGGATTTGAACTCCTATCTGTCTGACACCACACATTTCTAAGAGCCTTCAGAGTTTCTGTGTAGACACACTTTACTTCCCTTAAAATACTTCTCTTAAAATACTTCCAGTGTCATCTAAAGAGGCTCCAAGGGAAGGCAGACACCTTTTACAAATATTCCAATTAACAGGATGAGTCTCATTTATCAGTGGTAAAGGTCTCTGAGTCACACACTTAACAGAGCTGAAATAGGGTGAACAAATTGGACTGCAAGTCTGATTGGTTCCAGTTCCAAGTCTCAGGTCTTCATTTTCCTGGGTCCACAAGGCTGTGGGGGTGCATCACACTTTGAATTAGAGACCCGTTATAGTGGGCCAGTATTTTCCATGACTTGTGTAACCATCACCTTTGACCCTATGTACTAGCAAGTGGGCAGGGGACTAAAGTTGCTTAAGTCCTGCTATAGGTCAGGCACATTGCACGGGTAACCAGCTGTCAGACAAGAGGCCTCAAGTCAGGTGAACTTGACCTGAACCCCCTGCCACATTCATTAACTATGGAAATATAAGGGCCTAAGAATTTCAGGGGAGGAAGGTGAAGGACTTCCACCAGCAGCCCAGCAGAGGAGGGGAATCCTTGAGTGTGGAGTCCATCCCCACATCAACCGTAATGCAATGTAAAACTTACCTCTTTCAGTTTCTACAGCAAATCATAAACAAAGCATTTATGAATTTTAGAGGGATGAGTTGAGAGTGTGGTCTGTATCATGGCAGTGGTCTCAAACTTGGTGTGAAAAAGGAACACAGGTTTGTGCTTAAGGAGGAAAGATAAGGCTTGGACCTTTGAGTTTCAACCAAGCTCCCAGATGATTCTGACACTGAACCAAGTTTAAGGCGTCCTGTATTGTAGGGCTTCAAGCTTCATGGCTGTGTTTTTCTGGCAGGTATAGTTTGTCTGGTGTTTGCTTTCCCTGTCCTTTTCCTCCTTCTTTTCCCCTGATGTATTTATGAGGATTACCTGCTGGTCTACTTACATATGCACTCATCAGTGGAGGACTGGAGGTTTGGATCTTTTTGGTTTCTCCTTAGGCTATTAGGAGGGCATTCATGTAAAAGGAGGACCAAAGTTGTGTTCTGGGCTGTCTAGAACATTTTCTAATGATCCAGGGTTTTGCGTTTCTGGCGTGTGTGTGGCCACTTTACCTTCCACTGTTAATGAAGACGGCAGATGTTACTCTGTTCTGTTGCCATGTAAGCTCTCTTCTCCTGTGCTACTGCCCTAGTGAC
>CAUYQV010037264.1:0-32943 GCA_963574575.1 Galagoides demidoff
GCTTGAGCCACAGGCACCGAGCCTTCCTCTGCTTTTTTCAATGATCTTTTATATGCTTACTATTAACACCACAGTGGAGGAGAGCTAGAATTATTGGGTGAGGTACTTAACCTCTCTGGGCCTTGTTTCTTCGTTTTTTAATCTAGGAGATGAGGATTAACAATAATGCCCGCCCCTGGGATTGTAGTGAGGCTTTAGTGAGTTGATGTATAGAAAGCCACCGCTTGATAAGAACCTGCCCTGTGCCCAGGACTGTGCTGGGCAATATACATATGTATATTCCTCCCCGCCCCCACAGTTTTTGGCCAGGGTTGGGTTTGAACCCGGCACCTCCGATGTATGGGGCCGGCACCATACTCCTTGAGCCACAGGCACTGTGCATATACATACATATATTCTCACTTAGTCCTTACAATTACCTGCCTGAGGAATTGCTGCAGGATTATCCCTATTTTATAGAGGAGGAAACAGGCTCAGAGAATTTAGGTAACTTGCTTAAGAGCACAAGGGTAGAGTAAGAGAGCCAAGATTTGCACTCTGGCCTCTGTGTGCCTTTAAGATCTTGGTTCTTCTCTGGTCTATTCTCTTTATCACATTAATATTTATTGAGCACCTATTATGTTCCTCTAGGCACTGGGATACAGCAATGAACCTGACAATGTCAGTCTCTTGATGCTTACAGCCTACTGGTGAGACAGTGATCGACAACCAGACAATTTCAAATAGTGTTTAAGGACCTTTGTGCACTGGGGAATGAAAGATGCTAACGTCGATTGCTACTACGGACTGGGAGACTCTCCTTTCAAAAGGAGACAACTTTCTGAGAAAATTCTACTTGACCTGAGATGTAAAGGATGAATAGAGCAGGCTGGTTGGAAACTGCGGCATATCAAGTGGGCGAACTCTTTGGCAGAGAAAGAGCTTGGCAGCCTCCAGGAATGGAAAGAAGGTCAATATGGCAGGAGAGCAGATTGTGCGAGGGCAGGTTTGACATGAGGAGGGAGAAGTCAGCGGATACCAGGGCATGCAAGGCCTTTGTGGGCTGAGGCAGGAAGTCTGGACTTTATTCTAAATGAGTGGGAAGCCATGGAGGGTTTAAGCAAGGGAATGCTGCATCTGATTGTGCTTTAAAAATATCACTCACTGAACATATGCATATCTCTAATGAAGCAATTCCACTTGCAGGTCGCTATAATAGGATGCATACTTATGTGCCCCAAAGACAAGCATATTGACAACTGCCCTCTTTGTAATGGCCCCAAGCCATAAATTACTCAAATGCCCGTCAGTACTTGACTGAAGAAACAATGAGAGAATCACATGATGGAATACTATACAGTAATGAAAATGAACAAGGTGCAGAGTGTCCCAAAAGTTGCCCCTAAAGATGCCATGCACAGGGAAACTGGAAAATTGTAGCTAAATGTACCTTAATTTACAAAATATTCATTACACAATTTTACAAAATATTCTCCACGTGTTGGCCTCCTCTTCGTGAAGCGACTTTAGGGGAGATTTGTTGGGACACTCTGTATAACTACACACAACAGTGTGAAAGTATCTCACAAACACAATGATGAGTGGATTAAGGTACACATAAAATTATTAGGTCATTAAATATGAAATGTTCAATTTTGAGTCAAAATTTTAGTTTATCATATCTCAATGTAGAAGCCAAACAAGTATTCAAAGTACGTGCCTAACTACCAACACAGTTTGCCATCTTGATGCTAGCTTGTTTATGCCGGTGGCAAAGAAGCCTGAAGAACAAGTGGCAATGAAATCTCAAAAGGCATTTTCCACAGCCTGTTGAGAATTGAATATTTTTCCTTTCAAGAAGTGGTCCAGGCTGGGCAAGGTGGCTCATAATCCTAGCACTCTGGGAGGCCAAGCTGGGTGAATTACTTGAGCTCAGAAGTTCGAGCCCCACCTGAGCAAGAGCAACACCCCATCTCTACTAAAAAGTAAAAAAAATTAGGTGGGCATTGTTAGCTAGGCACCTATAGGCCCAGCTACTCAAGAGGCTGAGACAAGACGATCACTTGAGCCCAGAAATTTGAGGTTGCTGTGAGCTATGACACCGTAGCACTCTACTGAGGGCAACATAGTGAGATTCTGTCTCAAAAAAAAAGAGAAGAAATGGCCCAAAGGCTGGAAGAAATTGTACTCAGTTGGTGCAAGGTCTGGTGAATACAATGGATGACAGGGAGTTTCCAAGTCCATCTTCTGTAGTGTGAGCAGCATTGTTTGTGCAACATGTGGTCAAGCACTGGCTTGCAAGAGGATTGGCCTGTCTCTATCAACCAATCTCAGCTGCGTAATCACAAACATCCTCATCATTTCATCCAATTAGTTGCAGAAGACATCTGCTGTAATCAACTCACCAGATTTCACAAAGCTGTAGTGGATAATAGCAGCACTGGACCACCAAACATATATAATTAGCTTTTCTTTGGTGAATATTCAGTTTGAGACTGTGTTCCAACACTTCATCTTTATTCAGCCATTGTGCCAGAATGCTTGTGATTGTCAAAAAGAATCCATTTTTCACCACACGTATCAATATGGTGTAGAAATTGTTCTCCTTTATGTCACGACAGCAAAGAAAGGCAAACTTTGAGACTATTTCTTTTCTGATGCTCGTTTAATTCACGTAGAACCCATGTATCCAGCTTCTTTACCTCGCCCATTTGTTTCAAACGGTCCGATATTGTTGGAATAGTAATGTCGACTCTTGCTGCTAATTGACACATAGGTAGAGATGAATTCACTTTCGCTACAGTTTTCAGCTCATCATTATCCACATCTGTCCCAGGTTGCCCACATGGCTCATTTTCAAGATTAAAATCACCAGAATGAAACTTCTCAAACCATCAGCATACTGTCCATTCATTAACCACATCCTTCCCAAGCATTTTCTTGATATTTCAAGCTGTCTGAGTGGCACGGGTTCCACAAGGGAACTCATATTTGAAAATAACATGAATTTTTGGGTTATCTATGGTTTCACAAAAGTTGCTTTAAAAAAATAGATAATAACAAGACAAAACTTGTGTCTGAAAGACTAAGGATGTACCTTCCCATAAAAATAAAACAAGTCAAAGTGAAATGTCAGAGTTAACTAACTGTCAAACTTAACTACTTAAGGACATTGGACATTTCATACTTAATATATCTAAACACACATTATATGAATTCATGTGTGTCAAGTTCAAAAATAGGCACAACTCATCCATAGTGTGAGAAGTTGCCTTGGGGCAGATGTGGGGATGATAGGAAGGGAGCACAGGGTGGGTTTCTGGGATGCTGATGACATTCTGTTTCTTGGTTGGGGAGCTAGTTATACAGGTGTGTTCAGTGTAAGCAAACTCATCACACTAAACACCGAGGATCTGTGCATGAATTTCTACATCTGTTCTATTCTGGCCAGTAAGGGAGTGTTGAACTGGAAAGGGGGTGGGTGTCGTCTGGGGGAGATGAGGCAGGGGCTACTTTGGAATCCAGGTGAATGATAGTTGGCCAGAGAAGAGGCGGTGGTGATGGAGACATGGAGGCAGAGAGGGGCACATGTTGGGGAAGGTATCAGCCATTCCACACTTAGCAGAAGCACCTGGCTGGGAGGCGGTGTCACCGCTAACACAGAGAAGGATGGGGGAGGGGAGCAGCTTTGAGAGGATGGCAGAATCCAAGGCCTTAGTTTTGGACACATAAAATTAGAGATGTTTCCAAAAAGTGACATCATGAGAGCAGATACATGGGTGTTCAATGAGATTTTATTGGAAAAAAAAAGACTTCGCTGCTTAAGAGAAAAATAAAGTTTGAAAGCTACCTATTCTAACCATTTTTCCTTTTACGAAGCACTTTCCAGTTCCATTATCTCAGTTCCATTTAATTTCATGACAAAGATTCTTGTCTGCAAGATGTGGGGGTGTGGGTGGGGAGGGGGGACTATTGTGTCTTTATGTAGAACTTAGAGACGTATTCGTGTGTATGCTCTTACTTGAACATGCTATATTTATCTATTAAAAGAGCGCAGGCCTTGGAACGGGAGCCTGGGGAACCCACAGAGGGCACCAGCCATAAGGAGAGGCTGATTGAGGCTCTGGGAGTTTGGCTCTCACTACAATGGGACTGAGCCAAGAGGTCTGAAAACGAAACATAACAGGCAGAGAAGCTTTCAGACAGCCTGGGGACCCTGGGGACAAGCCACAATTGCCAGAGACATGGGCTCCATTTTCTTTTAATTGAATCTCTATCCCTGCCTGTCCCTGAAGAACACGGCTCACACCTCTCCCCAGCTACACTACCCCAAGCTTCCCCTCACCTCAGGAAAGAGTCCAGGGCACAGGCCACTCAGCCTGGCTATACGGAGGCTTTGCTGTCTCTGCAGCCTCACCTTTCACCCTTTTTACAGGTGCTTTACGCTTAATCCGTGTGGTACTTCCTTTCTGTCCACTGGATGTGCATTCTTCCTGCAGGCTTTCACCTGGGTCTGGGGTCCTCATTCAGTCTTCACTGTGCTCACCAGTACACATCCTTCAAGCGTCCACTTCATTTTCTTCAGGGAGGGTTTTTTTTTTTTTTGAGACAGAGTCTTACTTTGTTGCCCTTGGTAGAGTGCTGTGGCATCACAGCTCACAGCAACCTCCAACTCTTGGGGTCAAGCAATTCTCTTGCCTCAGCCTCCCAAGTAGCTGGGACTGCAGGCACCTGCCACAATGCCCAGCCATTTTTAGAGACAAGGTCTTGCTCTGGCTCAGGCTGGTCTCGAACCTGTGAGCAGAATGCTGGAATTACAGGCATAAGCCACTATACCCAGCCCTCTTCAGGGAGGTTTTTGCACTCTGTGAATGGGGGAGCCCGATGCTGTTCACCAAGGCACCTAGCTCCAACCCAACGGGACCCCCACTCCCTTCTCAGCAACAGTCTTTCCCACCAGGCTCTGAGCTCCAGGGTGCTGGAGACGGCGTCCTTTTTGTCCTCCAGGATCACTGAACATGGCACTCAGCATACAGAAGGTTGACTGGTTTGTCCCTTGACCTCCTAGAGGACGAAGCCTGCACCCTGCTCTCTGGCCATTGGTGCCAAACATGTCCTCACAGCCACCTTCTTCCCTTGCCCTCTGTGCTAAATCCTCAGGACCCAGCCAGTGACCCTGAAGCTGGGATTTCTTTGTCCACACTCCCAGACCCAGTGGGACCCAGTATTCACTGTGTGCTCAGAGACTTGCCCTTGCATTTGCAAACTGCCCTGAAATTGTTCATGACCATGACTGACCCCACACCTACTTTTTCAACAGAATTCTTGGGCACAGTTTACGGGCAGATTGGAACCAAAACCTGTACCCTCCCTGCGAAAGGACCTATGAGGGTCAAACTCCCTGGGACCAAATCAGCCTGAAATGAGTAAACTTATGAAAGCATCCATGACTATGTGGGCAGCAATGCAGAAAGAGGAATAGCCACAAGGCAATCAAAAGCCATGTCACAAACCTTTAAAATACAGATGCCCTTTGCTATATAATTCCACCTCTAAAAATTCATTCTGATAAAAAAAAATGCACGGGGCAAAGGTGACTTTATGAGGACGTTTACTACAGCATTGCTCATTACAGTGAAACAATGGAAACAATCAAGATACCCAACAACTTAAAATTGGTCAAAAGTAGAAACCCAGGCTGTACTCTGCCACCACTTAAAATGATGTCGTGCACCTGTAGTCCCAGCTACTCCGGAGGCTGAGGCAAGAGAGTTGCCTAAGCCCAGGAGTTGGAGGTTGCTGTGAGCTGTGACTCTACTGAGGGCAACAAAATAAGACTCTGTCTCTACAAAATAATAATAATAAAAATGATGTTGTGCATGTCCATTATGTCACATCCATCACACATGCGTGCACTAGGAGCTGTTCAGTGGCAAATGACAGAAATCCATCTCAAAAGGAAAAAAGCACAGGGGAGGACTTGTTGGCCCATGGAATCCAAAGAGAGGTGGACAACCCCTGTTCCAGAAGGACCGCAGTGTACCAGGTTAGAGAACGAGAGGAATCCAGGACTCCACGCCAGGAAGCCCGTTCCATCTGCTCTTTGTCTCTCCCTGCATGTCAGCCTCACTTCTTCACTGCAGACCAGATAGTGGGGAATAAGGTTTGGACGCAAGAAAGAGTCTGCTGTCTCTAAGTCCAAATCCAGAAACCCCAAGCAAGAAATCTATTGGCCATTTTAGATCAAATACCCAAATCTGAACCAGTCAACTATGGACAGTGCAGCCAGGTGCAGTGATTGGCCCAGCTCAGATCAACACCTGCCTTTGGACCAATCAACTAAGGCTAGGGCGCCTGGTCTCTGAGACCTAACATGGGAGTTCTGGAATTAAACAGAGCCTGAGAAGAGCAGTCCCTGGGAAACAGAACAGGGCTGACACTCTGTTGTTGAATGAAATGGTTTAAGAAACAGAAAGCACCATGAGGTTCCATTTCTATAAAGATAGTAGAGGGAGGGGTCCACGGGGTGAGAATCTGAAAAGATACTCCAAAATATTCAGAGTGACTTTCTTTCAGCTGTGGTGTGTTTTCTACAACAAACACCATTTATTTCTGAGGTCAAAAATTCTTGAAGAGAGAAGAGCTACACGAACTCCATGAGTATGCAGAACATCCATTCCAAAGGCTGTCATGATGTCTCCGTCAGCAAGCCCATGCTACGTTTGAAATGCGAGGAAAACACAGATGAAAGACACCCAGTTCTGTTTAGGGGGATCTGGAAAGGTGTTGTCAAGGTTTTGGGTTTTTCACCAGTTCACAAACATAGAGCATGATGGGCAGAGGAGACAGCACATGCCAAGACACAGAGTGCTCACCAGCAGGACCCGCAGTTGGCAGGTGGTTGGGGTGGCAGGAAGTATGAGAGAGCAGGCAGGGAGTTCCTTCACTAAGCGTTTCGTTAGCATCTTAGAGGGCTTGCTGGGGAGATAAGAAAGCCATTTGCGATCAGAGTACCTTGAATGCTATTCTCTTTTTTCCGGTAAAACAAAATCAAGATTAAAACGTGAGCTTAATACTTCTCCCGAAGGAAGGACAAACGTCTTCCTTATCTATGGGCAGTCTTACACATCCCCGAGCGTTAGGGGAGGAAGATGGACTGCACGTGGGGGTTGGGGAGACGTTGCAACACCCTGCTTCCCGGGAAGCTTTTTTTTTTTAGAGACAGGGTCTCGCTCTTGCTTAGGCTGGTCTTCATAATTCCACCCATGTTCCAGGGATATTAGGGAACAAGCAACTTGGGGGAATTCTCCCAGGGGTTGTTGCAGACACAGAGCTGTGCTCAGAAGGGCCTAGTTAGGCTTTACAGTGGAGACTCAGAGCCACTCTCATGCTTGACCTTCCCAGCTCTGTTTGTCTGGAGGGACTCTGGGGAAGGGGGATCCCTGGTCTCTGAAGTGTCTTCCATGTACTAAGCTGAATGACCTTGGCCTGAATAACTGAGGGTTATGTAAGATTAAGTAGCCACTTAGTCAAAAATAGCTCTCATGCTCACTCCAGCCCACAGGACGGCATCCAAGTGAAGGGGGCACAGATGAGCCAGGGCTGGGCATCCATGGGGAAATTCCCTTCCTGGTCCTCACCATTGGAAAGTCATTTGAGAGTATTAGATGGAACTGAGAGCTGCTGACAGGTGATCTCCCGTGCTTCTCTGTTTGGCAGCAGAAATGTGGTTTTGCTGAAGCAAGGGAACGTGAATATAGAAATTTGATGCAAACAGAATAAAAGTGAGTAAGAGGGTGCAGCGGACAGAAAGAGCACTGAACTAAGGAGCTTTGGATCTACTACCACCAGTGACTCTCTAGAGCCTGTCACTTTCATTTTCTTATTCAACAAATACTGACTGAACAACCGCTATATGCCAGAGACTGTCCTAGCACTGGAGACACAAGACAGAAGGACAGGGTGGCACCGGTGGCTCAGTGAGTAGGGCCCATATACCAAGGGTGGTGGGTTTGAACCTGGCCCCGGCCAAACTGCAACAAAAAAATAGCTGGACGTTGTGCAGGCACCTGTAGTCCCAGCTACTCGGGAGGCTGAGGAAAGAGAATCACCTACGCCCAAGAGCTGGAGGTTGCTGTGAGCTGTGAGGGCACAGCACTCTACCGAGGGCAACAAAGTAAGACTCCATCTTTAAAAAGAACAAAACCAGAAGGACAAATGCTATTCCTGCCTCATGGGTTTTAGCTTATAGTGAGCTGTACAGTCCCTCATCCTCATGATCTTATGATTTCTGCGAACATCCTTGTGCCAGGCACTCTACAAGACATTGGGCATACACAGTGAACAAGCCAGATATGATCCCTGGCCACATGCAGCTTGCAATCTAGAGGGAGAAGAAGGCAAAGTAAGGGCCCAAACAAAAACAAACAAGTAAGGAAAACAAATTGTCTCTGCAATAAAAATTCCAATAAAGGTTTGCTAAGGACCCTTCCAGGTCTAAGAGGAGGATATCTCTGTTGATTGGGACTATTATTATCTTGTTCAAAGTTTCTGCTCAGTGAAGGACCAGGTCAGAGCTTCTATTTTCTTCCTCTGGAAGTAACACTGCGGGAAGCAATTTGTACCCTGCATGAGGAGCAGGCACCCCATCCACTGCTGTTAAGGATGGGTGATGGCCTGATATTTTTGGAGGAAATTTTGGCAACCTTCATCAAAGCTTTTAAAGTATGTCTCTCCTTTGACCTAATGAGTCCATTTCTGGGAATTTATCCAAAGGAAATAATTGGATAAGTGCACAAAGATGTACATTATAAAGGATCTCATTGCATTCTTATTTCTGACAGTTAAAAATTTGAAACAACCAAGGTAGCCAATAATAAGGTATTGTTGACATGCATTGTATTATAGCAGGGCACAGTGGTGCATGCCTATAGTCCCAGCTATGTAGGATCCCTTGAGCCCAGGAGTTCAAGTCCAGCTTGGGCAATAGAGTGAGACCCTGTCTCTATACATGTATTAAAATAAATTGTAGTATATCCATATAGTACCATAAAATAATTTTTGCCCTCTGAACCACTAACATGAAAAGATGTGAATGATATGTTAAGTGAAAAAAAAGTTGGTTTTAAAAAATGCATGCAGTAGCACCAAAAAGAACAGAACACTTAAAAAACTTAGTCAAGGAGGTACAAGACTTATATACTGAAACTAAAAAACATTGCTGAAAGAAATGAAAGAGGACCTAAATAAATGGACATTTTTTGTTCATTGGTTAGAAGACTTAATTTTATTTATTTATTTATTTATTTTTGAGACAGAGCCTCAAGCTGTCCCCCTGGGTAGAGTGCTGTGGAATCACAGCTCACAGCAACCTCCAACTCCTCAAGTGAGTCTCCTGCCTCTGCCTCCCAAGTAGCTGGGACCACAGACGCCTGCCACAACGCCCGGCTATTTTTTGGTTGCAGGCATCATTGTTGTTTGGCGGGCCCTGGCTGGATTCGAACCTGCCACCTTAAGTATATGTGGCTGGCACCTTAGCCGCTTGAGCCACAGGTGCCGAGCCAGAAGACTTAATTTTAAGATGGCAATACTCCCCAAAGCAATATGCAAATTCAATGCAACAATCCCCATCAAAATCCCCAAATCCCACCAATTCCTTTTTGTCAAAGTAGGAGAGCTGACTCTGAAATTCATGCAGAATTTGAAGGGATTCAAAATAGCTAAAAACAATCTGGAAAAATAAGACTCACATATCCATATTTCAAAACTTAATACAAAGCTACAATAATCAAAATCATGTGCTAATGGCATAAGGATTACCATACATACAGATAATGGAACAGAATTAAAGGTCCAGAAATAAACCTATATATAACTGTGGTTAATCGATTTTCAACAAGAGTGCCAAGACCATTTAATGAGGGGGAAAAAGATTTTCTTCAACACATGGGGCTAGGAGATCCACATGCAAAAGGATGAAGTTGGGCCTTACCTCACATCATGTACACAAACTAACTCAAAGAGGATAAAGGCTTAAATATAAGAGCTAAGGCTACAAAACTCTTAGAAGAGAGCATCTTCATGATCTTGGATTTAGTAGAAGTTTCTCAGACCAAAAGCAAAAGGAACAAAAGAAAAATAAATGAGGCCAGGTGCAGTGGCTCATGTCTGTAAGCACTCTGGGAGGACAAGGCAGGTGGATTTCTTGAGCTCAGGAGTTCAAGACCAGCCTGAGCAAGACTGAGACCCTGTTTCTATAGAAACACTAACTGAGCGTGGTGGGGCATGCCTGTAGTCCCAGCTACTCGGGAGGCTGAGGCAAGAAGATCTCTTGGGACCAAAAATTTGAGGTTGCTGTGAGCTATGATGATGCCACAGCACTCTACCCAGGGTGACAGAGTGAGACTCTGTCTCAAAGAAAAAAAAGGGGGTGGGGATAGATAATTTGGACCTCATCCAAATTAAGAACTTTTGTGCATCAAAGGACACTACCAAGAAAGTGAAATGAAACACACAGAATAGAAGAAAGCATTTGCAAATCATATATCTAATAAGGGTCTTGTATCTGGCATAAAGAAAGAATTTTTACAATTCAACACAGAAAAGACAACAGAATTTTTTAAATGGTCAAATGCCTTGAGTACATAGGTATCCAAAGAAGATATACAAACAAACAAGCACATGAAAAGATGTTCAATGATTAGTCATTAAGGAAATGCGATTCAAAACCACAATAACACTTTATACCTTCAAGGATGGTTATAATTAAAAAAACAAACAAACTAAAGGAAAGGTAAGGATGTGGAAACTCAGAACCCTCATAAATTTCTAGTAGGAATGAAAAATGGTGTAGACACTGGAAATCCACTTGGTGTTTCTTCAATAAGTAAAACACAGAGTAACCATGTGACTAGCAATCCCACTCCTAAGAATATACTCAAAGGTATAGAAAATAGGTGTTCAAATCAAAACTTACACATGTATGTTATAGCAGCACTATTCACAATAGTTGAGAGGGGGAAATAACCCAAATATCCCTTAGCTGATGAAAGGACAAACAAAACCTGGTATTTCCATCTATAAAAAGGAATGCGGTATTGATACATGCTGAAACCTAGATAAACCTTAAAAACATGACACTGAGTGAAGGAAGTGAGACACAAAAGGCCACATAGTGTATGATTGCACTTACATGAAATACCCAGAGTATGCAAATCCATGAAGACAGAAAGGAGATCGGTGGTTGCCAGAGGTTGGGGAGAGACAGGAACAGGGAGTGACTCCTTAGTGGCTGTGGAATTTCCTTCCGGGGTGATGGAAATGTTTTGGAACTATATTGTGGTGAGAGTTGAACTATATCATCAATGCACTAAATGACACTGAATTGCACACTTTCACATGGTTAAAATGGTGAAAAGAAATTGTGAGCGTTCCAGAAAAATAACTGGAATAATGGACAACGAAATGTTTAACAGTGATTATTTCTGGGTGACGGCAGGACCGATAGTGGAACTGACCTTTTTTCTTTTTGTACTGTTTGAATACTTTATAAGAAGCATGTGTTGTGTTAATAATCAGAATGAACAAAAGCTATCCACATGGAGTTGTCTGCATGTTAGAAAGCAAGAAGGAAAAAGGGAGAAAGAGAGAGAGGGAGGATGAAAGGAAGGACAAAAAGGAGCCCCCGAACTCAGTCTCCTGCGTGTCTCCCATTAACTCGGAGGGCCTTGCTAGTGTCAGGCTGGGAGTGCTATGCCAAGGACTCTTTTGGTTAGTAATGCTGAGGTCACCAGCCAACAGAACTCTTTATACGTCCAGCGGAAAGATACTCAAGGTAAATTGGGAAAATAGCAAGTTCAGAACAGAGTGCCACGATTGATCTCACACACACACACACACACACACACACACATGCACACATATGCACATCTACATGTAATTACTAACAAGTCGTACACACATACATTTGCAAATGCAAAAATTTGCTCTGTCAAAGTGAATAAAAATCAGCAGGCATAGTTTTCCCCAGGGAAGGCAAGTGGGTGTCTGGGGAACAGGAGACAGAGGGGAGGAAACTGACTTCACTGTGTGTACTCATTTTTGTACCATTTATATTTGGTAGTACTGTACTCTCAAAGATACACATTATTTTCCTGCTGTATGTCATAAAAACAAAGTTTCTAAAACATAAAAGATATTTAGGCTCAGCACCTGTAGCACAGTGGTTATGGTGCCGGCCACATGCACCGAGGCTGGCAGGTTTGAACCTGGCCCGGGACAGCTAAACAACAATGACAACTGCAACAAAAAGCCAGGCTTTGTGGTGGATGCCTATGGTCCCAGCTACTTGGGAGGCTGACACAAGAGAATCACTTAAACCCAAGAGTTGGAGGTTGCTGTGAGCTGTGCCACCATAGCACTCTATTGAACATAGTGAGACCCTGTCTCAAAAAAAAGAAACAAAGATATTTAAGTAAAATGTAATATATAATAATTTTTGTTTCTACCTTACTTTGTATTTACCAAACAAAAGATGTTACTTAACATGTAAAAATGGCAAATAATCCTTAATACACTAAAAAAAATACAGAACTGTTTAAAATGAAAACGAAATGCTCTTCTCAGCTCATTTTTAAAGGGAAAATATATTTATAAATAAAATGTATAAAATAAAGGTACTATGGCCAGAAGCAGTGGCTCATTCCTGTAACACCAGCATTTTGGGAGGCCAAGGCAGGAGGAATTACTTAAGGTCAGGAGTTCAAGACAGGCCTGGGCAACAAGGTGAGATCTTGTCTCTACAGAAAATGAAAAATTTAACTGGAAGTGGTGGTGGGTCCTAGCTACTCCAGAGGCTGAGGCAGGATGATCACTTAAACCCAGCCACGCAGCCTGGAGTTATAGGCTACGATGGGCTGGAGTCATATCACTGTACTCCAGCCTGGGCAACAGAGCAAAACCCTGTCACTGAAGAAAGAAAAAAAAAAAGGAAATATAAAATAAAGTAAAATAAAAGTTATTTATTTATTTATTTTTTGCTTCTCTATTGATTTCCATTCCCCAATTTTTTCTACAAATGTTCTGCAATACTATCTATTATTTTAGGTTGGAAAAAAAATCTATAATTTAATTTTTAAACATGAAGCCATGGGTTTTAGGCAGGTGGTGAAGCAGTGCTGGCCTAACCTTGACCTCTGCAGAGCCCTGGACTCTTCCCCTCTGGCCCTAATCTCTGCAGCCTCCTTGGCTCAGACCCTGGCAGTCCCGCTGCCCTCACGTGGCCTGCCCAGGCTGCCAGGCCATTAACCCTCAGGACTCCCTGTGGAGAATGGGGGTTGCTTCTGGATTTTTTCTAGGAGGAGCTGTTTCGAAGCTCTATTTACCCCCATAGCCCAGTATTTTTACTTTGATAGTACATTATAGAAAAATAAAAATTAAGGTTTTGGAAGAATACTTTATTCATGCTGTGTGTTAGGCTGAGCAAACATTAGATGTCCATTTTAAAGAAGAGGGAGCCTGATGGAGATCGAGAAGTGGGTCCCCCCCCACCGGACTATCTTCCCTGGTGGCCCACTGGTGCAGTTGCTGTAGGAGGACTCTGACATTTGCCTGCCCATCCAGAGGGAAGATGGAAACCCAGACATCCCCAGCCTCCCTGGTCCCAGACATGCCATTGGAAAACTCCCTTGGTCTGCCTGCATGATCTAGGACCCAGGGTTTGGAGCTTCTCTCCTGGGCTTGTTTTCCAAACTTTTCTGCATCCTGGCTTCCCTGCTCTTCTGTTCCCTGCAAACTCTGACGTGATGCTAGGTCAGACCAAAGTGGGCCATCAGGAACTTTTCCAAAGTCTGGTGGGGACAACTCCAACCTGTCTGTCTTCAACAGATTTTCTATTGCCAGAAATACCTCTATTTCAGAACCATCCTTTCGCATGATCAACTCTATATTCCTGTTTTAAAAAAACCCAAAAGTTCACAGTATACCCTGAATTGTAAAATACATTTCATTGCGGAAAGTAACAAAAAGTAGAAACAACCTCTCCCCGATACCCCCAATACCCAAAATGTCACAAAACACCTGTACAACCAGTACCTAAAGAGAATCTCAGTATTTTAGAATATTTCTTTGAGGTTCTTAAAAATAAACCTCTGAGTCATTTTTATTATGAATGTTTATTATAGTTATGACCATTCCATAGATCAGTTTGATACTTTTTAGTAAAAACCATATCAAGAGGGTGGTGCCTGTGGCTCAGTGAGAGGGCACCAGCCCCATATATCGAGGGTGATGGTTTCAAACACAGCCCTGGCCAAACTGCAACAAAAAATAGCTGGGCATTGTGGTGGGAGCCTATAGTCCCAGTTACTCGGGAGGCTGAGGCAAGAAAATCACCTAAGCCCAGGAGTTGGAGGTTGCTATGAGTTGTGTGAATGGCATGGCACTCTACTGAGGGCAATAAAGTGAGACTCTACAAAATATATATATATATATATCAACAGAATCATTTTTTTTTCATGTTGCTAGAAGTCCTTGTTCTAATGTGCTACTAGCTCTGTAATCTAGGACATGTTAGTTAACCTCTCTCTGTGTACCAGTTTTCTTATCTGCAAAATGGGGATAATACCAGTATCTACTTTACAGGGCTAATCAACTATCTCACAATGATATAGTGCATGTAAAATACTTTGCCAATAGTTGGATTCAACAAATGTTAGCAATTCGTCTATTACTAATAGGACGTGGTTGATTGCACTTTCCAGCTACATCTCTGTGTCTAGAGTCTTACCCATATTAAAGATTAATTTCTTGCAGGAGATTCCCAGAAATGGATTGATAGACCAAGAGATAGAGTCTCACTTGGTCACCCTGGGAAGAGTGCCATGGCATCACAGCTCACAGCAACCTGAAACTCTTGGGCTCAATGGGGGATTCTCTTGCCTCAGCCTCCCAAGTAGCTGGGACTACAGGCACCCATCACAGGGCATGGCTGTTTTTATTTGTTCTTTTTTAGAGATAGAGTCTCACTCTTGCTCAGGCTGGTGTTTTAAAATTCTTAATGTACATTGCCATTGACACCTCAACACCTCTGCCAAGAGACGAAGAATCCTGGTTTTATTTTATTTTATTTTTTTCCTTTGAGACAGAGCCTCAAGCTGTCACCCTGGGTAGAGTGCTATGGCATCACAGCTCACAGCAACCTCTAACTCCTGGGCTTAAGTGATTTTCTTGCCTCAGCCTCCCAAAAAGCTGTGACTACAGGCACCAGCCACAACGCCCGGCTATTTTTTGGTTGTGGTTGTCACTGCTGTTTGGCAGGCCCAGGCTGGATTCAAACTCGTCAGCTCTGGTGTATGTGGCTGGCGCCTTAGCCACTTGAGCTACAGGCACCAAGCCAGAATCCTGGTTTTAAGTGTAAATCTGTCCTCTGGAGACAGGACATTGAGTCCCTCTCTGTGATTGCACCACAAAAAACTTTAGTGTGTGTGAGTTTAGAAGCCCTTTCTCTCTGAACAAGCCTAACAGTTTGATCAGACTTCTTGGCCTCATACAGGGACCTGTTGGAATAACCCTTAGACCTCAGTTTCACTCTCTATAACACAGGCTCAAGAATCCTGCCCAAGGTGTGGTAAGGAGTAATCAATGGCTAATGGCTGGAGCTGACTTTTGTCCTCCTGATCATAAAAGACCTTTGAATTGCTTGGCTACTTTGAGTTACCCAGGAAAAGTGATAACACTGGGCCAAAGTTCATACCAGTTGGCCAGGCTGTCCCTCCCCAGCACTCACAAGGCTGGAGAGGGCGGTGCTTACAGTTCCAATGAATATCGGCCTGGGTTCATTGGAGTTGGGGTCACCAGGGAGAGGGCACAATATCCCTGTTGACCTTCTTACATATCACATCATGGGAAATATCCCCATGCTTTGTGTATCTACCTCACCCACCCACCCATGATACAGCTGAAGGATATAAGTTTTGACACACAGTGGACATAAGACTGAAATGGAATGAGGTGAGGCTTGGTCAGCTCAGATAGGAGGGACACAGATCACACTTGTCTCTCCCTTATTACCAACCAGCCACCCAACAGCACTTCCCAGAATGACTGAATCAAATCTCTGGGACCGGGACCCATGTCTGGGTATCTGCATTTTATCAAGCTTTCTAGCAAGTTTATGAAAGAAACATAGGGGTTTATAACATATATCCCAATGATCTCTGCTCAGGTCTCCTCTGTGCTTAAACATCTTCAGAGCCTGCCACACTTCAGACTTAAAGCATTGGCTCTCACTGTGGTGTTCTAGACTTCAGTTCACTTATTCAGACCCATCTCCCAGTTCTCCCATCACTCACCATCCACTGCAGCCACGCTGGGTAGTTCCTGATGCCTGAATATGCTGTGGGCATTTACAGAGAGCAACCTTGCTCTTATTATTTTAACTTGGTGGAATCCTCCTAACATTTAAGGCCCAGCTCTAATGCTCCAACCCAAGGAGTCTCCCTTGATCCAGCCTCAGCTGGAAGTGACCCTCCTTTCTTCTGAGTGCTGAGAGACTCTCCTCATCTCTGCCCTTTTATGGTTCTGTTCACTCACTGTCCACCTCATTTCACAGATTTTAGTTAATGTCATCTTTCCAAAGTACCTAGAAGCTGCTTCTTCTTTTTCTTTTTCTTTTCTTTTTTTTTTTTTTTTTTTTTTTTTTTTGAGACAGAGTCTCACTTTGTTGTCCTGGGTAGAGTGCCATGGCATCAGCTCCCAGCAACCTCAAACTCCTGGGCTCAAGCGATCCCCTTGCCTCAGCCTCCCGAGTAGCTGGGACTACAGTTGCCCACCACAATGCCCAGCTTTATTTTTAGAGATGGGGGTCTCGCTCTTGGTCAGGCTGGTATCTAACTTGTGAGCTCAAGCGATCCACTTGCCTTGGCCTCCCAGGGTCCTAGGATTACAGGCATGAGCCACTGTGCCCAGCTTATCTAGATGCTTCTTAAGGGCAAGCTCCACACTGGTTCATCTCTGTGTCCCCCAGAGCCCAGTACAGAACCTCTTATCTCTTAAGGCATTAGTAAACATGCCAAAATGAATTAATGCCTGCCCACCACGATGAAGAGATGTTCGTTGAAATAGTAGATTAAATGTAGTTTTACTTCTTCTCTTCCATTCTGGGTGCCTTTTATTTTCTTGCCTAATCATCCTGGCAGGAATCTCAAGTATAATGTTGAATAGAAATGGGGACAGAGGGCATTCCCCTCTTGTTCCTGGTCTTGGGGGAAGCATTTAGTCTTTCTCCATTAAGCATGATTTAGCTGTAGGATTTTTTATACATGCCCTCTATCAGGCTGAGGATCTTTCCTTCTATTCCTAGTTTGTTGAGTGTTTTTTATCATGTAGTGGTTTTTGTCCAATGCTTTTTCTGCATCCATTGATATGATCATGTGGTTTTCGTCCTTTATTCTATTGAGAGAGAATTCTGTGTGACATTAATGACTTTCAGATGTCAATCTAACTTTGTGTTCTTGGGATAAATCCCACTTGGCCATGATATATAATTCTTATATATTACTGGATTCTTTTTGATAGTATAATATTTTGTTGAGATTTGGGGGGTCTACATTCATAAGAGATATTGGTCTGTAGTTTTGTTTTCTTATAATGTTTTGGTCTGATTTTTGGATCAGAGTAATATTATCCTCATAGAATGAGTTCCTGGGAAATATTTCCTCTTTTATTTTTTGAAAAAGTTTGTGAAGAAAATATTTAAATATTTAGTAGAATTCACTAGTGATGCCATCTGGTCCTGAGATTTTTTTGTGGTTAGCTTTTTTTTTTTGAGACAAAGTCTCACTATGTCACCCTCAGTAGACTGCTGTGGCATCACAGCTCACAGCAACCTTAAACTCTTGGGCTTAAGTGATTCTCTTGCTTCAGCCTCCCAAGTAGCTGGGACTATCACAATGCCCAGCTATTTTTGTTGTTGTTGTTGTCATTGTTGTTTAGCAGACCCAGGCTGGGTTTGAACCTGCCAGCCCCAGTGCATGTGGCCAGCACCCTAACCACTAAGCTATGGGCACCGAGCCTTTTAGGTAGCTTTTGATTACTAGTTCAATCTCTTCACTTGTTTAAGTCTATTCAGTTGTTCTATTTCTTCCTGAAATGGTTTTGATAGTTTGTGTCTTTCCAGAAATTTGTCCATTTCATGTAAGCTATATAATTTGTTGGAATATAGTTCTTCATAAGATTCTCTTATAACCGTTTTATTTATGTAAGTTTGATAGTAACATTCCCTTTTTCTTTCCTGATTGTAGTAATTTGAGTTTTCTCTCTTGTTTTCTTGATTAATCTAGCTATTGATCTTTTCAAAGGATGAACTTTTGATTTCTTTGATTTTCTTGATAGTTTTCTATCATCTGTTTCATTAATTTTGGCTTTAATCTTTACAATTTTCTTTTTTTTTTTTTTACTTAATTTCAGATTTTTTTGCTCTTCTTTTTTTCCAGTGCCTTAAGGTTATTGATTAGAGAATTTTCTTCTTTTTTAATGTGTTTACATTATAAATTTTCCCTCTAAGCACTAATTTATCAGTATTCCAAATGTTTTGATTTGTTGTATCTTTGTTTTTATTCATTGCAAAGTTTTCCTAATTTGTCTTGGAATTTTTCTTCTTTAATCTATTGATTATTTAGGCATGTTCTGTTTAAATTCCACATATTTATGAATTTCCCAAATTTCTTTGTTATTAATTTCCTTTTTTTTTTTTTAAGAGACAGAGTGTCACTTTGTCACCCTCGGTAGAGTGCTATGGCATCACAGCTCACAGCAACCTCCAGCTCTTGGGCTTAGGTGATTCTCTTGCCTTAGCCTCCTGAGTAGCTGGGAGTACAGTCACTTGCCACAACGTCTGGCTATTTTTTTGTTGCAATTTGGCTGGGGCTGGATTTGAACCCTCTACCCTCCACAGGTAGGGTCAAGCTCTACCCACTGAGCCACAGGCGCCTCCCCCTTTGTTATTAATTTCTAATTTCACTCAATTGTCATCAGAAAACATACTTTGCATGATTTCAAACCTTGTAAATGTATTCAACTTTGTTTTATGACTTAGTTATGATCTAATCTAGAGAATGTTCTGGGTGCATTAGATATAATGTCCATTCTGTTTTGTTAGTTGGAGGGGTCTCTAGATGCTTACGGAGGTCTAGCTGATTTGTAACATTGTTCAAGATTTCTGTTGCCTTGTTGATTTTCTGTGCCTCATATAATTTTGCCTCTTCAATGGACTAGAAAACAGATGCTTCTTTAAATACTCATTTATTGTCCTTTAGAGGTTTAGCTTGAGTCCCAACTATCTAGTTTGACTATCTACACAAATTTTAATTCTTTTCATAAAATCAAACTCTGTACTTCTCTGAGTCCTAGGTTAGTCTAGTGTATGAAGTATCGGTTAAAGCTGGGAACACGAGATCATGTCAAAGAAGAGCTCCCATACCTGATTCTCTTAGGGGCATGTGATTCCCAAAGTTAGGCTCTAGATAAATAAATCCTGGATCTGCTATTCAGCCAAGCCAATGTTTCTTTTCTTCTCTTGTTTTCTCCTTGTTCCCACTTTCTTCCTCCACCATCCTTCTTTTTCTTGCTTCTCTCTTCTTCCCTCCTTCCCATACTTCCATTATCACTTTCCATCCATCCAACCATGTTTCTATATTTCTTTCTTCCTTCACTCTGTCCATTCATTTGTCCTTCCCTTCTTCCTTCCTTCCACTTATCTTTCCCTCCTTTCATCCCTTTTTCCTTTTATTCAATCCTTCATCCTGTTTTCCATCCATTCATTCATCCATCTACCCTTCCTTACTTCCATCTGTCTGCTCACCTTCCCTTCTCACACTACCTCCCCTCATTTCTTCCTGTTCTCCCTCCCTTCCTTCCAGGCCTCCATTCGGTCACCCATTTTTAGCAATAAGGAGCGAGGCGGGCTCTGAAATGGCTGAACCTGAAGCAAGTATGGTGGGAAACAATCTTGTGTTGGAGAGTCAGAGTGAAGGACCCTGGTATCAACCCTTCTAGGAATTTGCAGAGTGCCTCACTGTGCTCCTTCACTCACAGACTTTTATAGAATGCCTATGTGAGCCAGAATAGTGCCTGGCATTGGAAGCAAATAATCCCTGGGCATCGTCTTCAGAGGTGGAGAATACAGGGCAGCCCCAAAGAACCTCAGTAAGGTGACATACTAGGCTAAGGAGCAGAAGCCTCCAGGAGGCAGGTAGAGAGGGTTTTCTTGGAGAAATAGATGCTTAGTTGGGCCTTGAAGGATGACTACTTGTGTGAGGAACAAATGAGATAATATCACGTTAGATTGTAAATTGTAAAAATTTCACAGAGAGAAAGAGAAAAACAGAGATTTATCATTAAAGTATTATGGCGGGTTGCGGTGGCTCTTGCCTGAAATCCTAGCACTCTGGGAGTCTGAGGCAGAAGAATTCCTTGAGCTCAGGAGTTCAAGGCTAGCCTCAGCAAAGTGGTACCCCCGTCTCTACTAAAAATAGAAAAATTCGCTCTTTCGCATCCTTGCTTCCAAGATAACAAAAGAGGAAACTACAGATCATGCCCCAAAGGGCCCTGGCCGTGTTGCAGCCTATTTGCTGCATGAACTGCTCGGACGAGTGCCTAATGACAAAGCTATAAAGAAGTTCCTCATTCGGAACATAGTGGAGACTGCAGTTGTGAGGGTATTTCTGAAACCAGTGTCTTCCATGCCTGTGTGCGTCCCAAGCTCCGTGTGAAGCTACATTACCGTGTGACCTGTGCCATTCGCAGCAAAGTCATCATCAGGAACCCTTCTCAGGAAGCCCAGAGGACTGCACACTCCCACCCAGGTTTACACCTGCGAGTGCTGCCCCACGACCTCCGCTGAAGCCCATGTAAGGCGTTGAGTCCTTGAAGACCAAAGAAAAACTATCCTTTGGGAAAAAATGACATGAAAATTATACTTAAAAAAAATAGAAAATTAGCCAGGTGTTGTGGCAGGCCCCTGTAGTCCCAGCTACTCGGGAGGCTAAGGCAGGAGGATCGTTTGAACCCAGGAGTTTGAGGTTGCTGTGAGCGAGGCTGAGGCCATTGCACTTTAGCCTGGGCAACAAAGTGAGACTCTGTCTCAAAAATAAATAAATAATTATGGTAAAAATAATTTAAACTAAAAATAGTTGGCCTAGAAAAAGTATTTGTTAGAAGCGTTAATGAATTCCTATGCAATTGCTAAGACAGTAAGACAAGTGTGCTGTGATTGGAATCAGACACAGAGCAGTGAGGCAGGGTAGAAGAGGACCTCAGGGCATGCGCTTTGGTACCAGACCTGCTCTGCTTCAGGCCCTGCTGTTCAGGTGCTGGACTGCAGAATAGATGTGATAATAGAAGAGTATTGAATAGGCTGGTGTGGGGGGGAGCTGCCAGAGCTCTGTGAGTGCTCCATAAAAGCCAACTACTACTGTTCACAGAGGAGGGAACCCAAAGTCATCTGGCTCAAGGTAGCGTGGATTCACATTTTCCTCCTGAAAATGTGCTTTTTATTTGCCACCAGGTAACCAAGTATGTAACTTTAGGGAAATTACTTGGTTTTCCTCAGCCCTTACCGTCCTTTTCAGTAAGACCTTTAGGCAAGATCTGTTAAGAGGAAGATCTTTGAAAATTGTGAAATGCGACAAGGATGTTCACCTCAGTGCTGTTTTTTGTGGGCATGTAGTCAATGGGAATCTACATAGACATCTGAAAACAGGAGACTGTTAAGTAAACTGTGGGACTTCCTTCAATGGGGTTATAAACAATGAAGAATTTAGGCCCCATGACAGCCAGGATTTTTTCCTCTTGGTGAATGATGATTCCCTCAGAGCCCCCAACAATGCCCATCATGTAACAGGCACTCAGTATTTACTGAAGGAATGAATAAAAGAAGAGAAATTAACTTCTAAGGAGTATCCACCTGCCTACTGTTTTGCTACATGGGGTAGAAAAGCAGACTAGAAGAGCTAGGGGTGGTTTTTGAGAGGCTGGATGAGGGGGCAGAAAAGTCAGATTATCAAGAGCTATCAAGTGGGGGTCTGAGATTGCTTGTTGGATGGTGAACAATACAATTCTCTCTTCCATGGCCTACAAAGTCTTCAGTAAAATACACAGTACCTAGCAGTGCTTTTGGAATTGGATATGTGTTTTTGAAGGGTGAAATGGAGACTGGCTTCACCTGCATAATACCACAGTTACATCTGAGTATCATAATATAGAAGAAAAATTTAATGACGTGGAAAGATGTGCACAATATATGGTTAAAGAAAATAGTCGAGTACAGAAGGGAACAGGCGATTGCAATCCTGCTTTGGTCAAAATAGAAAAACTTGCTCATGTGTGGATGGTGAGATTGAAAAACATTTTTTTTTCCTTTTTGATTATTCAGGATTTATACTTTTAAAAATCAACATCTATTGCTTGCGAAACCGAAAATAATGAGAAATGCTGGATGAACTTGTGCTGCCCTTATTGTGTTTGACTGGTTAGTAAAGGTCAAGCAACATTGTCAAGGTCAAGTGAAGACTGAGTGGCCCATTGATTTATGGCCAGTTGGTGACCTTCCTACTTGACTACTAGGGAGGAAACACCTCCCCAGTAGTGTTCAGAGTGCCTGGGACCCAAAGCATCTGAATGATCTGAAAGACTAGCCCATTTCATTTCCCATTCACTCTTTTGCTAGATTCCAGAAACAATCAACACCCAGGAGAATATCAGGGACTGTAAGAGCTTTCCCTCTTCTCCCATTCCAAAGGACGCCCACCAGGTTTTCATTTGCACTTAAGGTCAGTAGCATGACCCTCAGCCTTCTCTGGGGAGAAAATCATGTCAGCAGGATGGGCTGTGAAGCCTCCTGCAGGTTAAACCAGTTATAATCTGTGACTTACATTTGCAAATAACAATTTTCTTAAAGGTGTCTGCTGAGTGATAGGAACACACAGAGAGACAGAGACAAAGGGGCAGCCTAGGAAACAAGCCAAAAAGCAAAAACTTAGAACCCTGGAGCAGAGAGGGCCTTTGGAGACCACCTGACTTGTGGTCAGATGATCTGGAAAGCTGAGGCCTGGGTTGCACAGCTGAGGCCAGAATTCAGGTGGATTTGCTTTTTAAACATCTCTCAGTTCCATCCTTTCCTGCCCCTTCTCCCCACTCTGGCTCACAGTCGCTCTATAACACTTCCCTAGCAGATCTTTCAACCTAGGGCTCTATCCCAAAGGGTCCTGTGAGCCATGTTGAGGAATTTAATCTGGAGCAATGAGACACCAAAGAAGAATTTTTAAGCAGGAGAACAATGGGCTCAGATATGAATTTCAAGTAGCCACTTAAGTCCTCTGGCTGCTGGATCTAGAATGGGCCAGTAAGGAGGCTGCTGCAATTGTCTAGGTAAAGGGATGGCAGTCTGGACCAAAGCTATGTCAATGGAGGTAAGTGGACGGTCTCTCTGACTTCCTCAGGCCTCCCTGATCTCCTCTTTTGGCACATATAGTCAATATCCCCCAATTTAATTCTGGGCTTATATTTGTTAGGATTCTTTTATGTGTGATTGCGTAGAAACCCAAAACAAAGTAGCTTAAATGCAACATCGTTGAGCAGAGTCAGGTACGTGGTAGGTGTTCAGCAGATGATGGATGAATAAGTGAATGAACAAATGGCTCATGACTCTGGACCATTTTTCTTTCTACTACACATAATACTGACTTTGAGCATAAATTCCTTAAGCCTAAATACTCTGAAAGGCTGTCACTTCTGGGCTGTACCCAACTCTGAAATCTTTCCATAACATGTTTGACACAAACCCATTCTGTGTGTCTTTGCAATTCTCCAGGGACAGTTTACTCACTACCTCAAAAACCAATTCATATATATATATATATATATATTTTTTTTTTTTTGGTAGAGACAGAGTCTCAATTTATTGCCCTCGGTAGAGTGCTGTGGCATCACACAGCTCACAGCAACCTTCAACTCCTGGGCTTAAGCGATTCTCTTGCCTCAGCCTCCCAGCTACTCAGCTGGGACTATAGGCGCCCACCACAATGCCCAGCTATTTTTTGGTTGCAGTTTGGACAGGACTGGGTTTGAACCTGCCACCCTCCGTATATGGGGCCGGCGCCCTACTCACTGAGCCACGGGTGCCACCCAAGCAATTCATATTTTTCAAAATAAAACAAAACAGTGAACAGGTGGGTATTTTTAAAATTGGCTTTATTAAAGTGTAGTTTGCATATAATAAATTGTGCCCATTTGAATATAAAGTTCAATGAGTTTGACAAATGTAGATAGTCATGTAACTACTACCGCAAAAGTTTAAGAACATTTCCATTATGCCAGAAAGTTTGCTTGAGTTCCTTTGTAATCACTCTTTCTCCTCATGCCTGGTCTCTATTTTCTGCCACTATAATTGTGCCTTTTCTAAAATTTCATTCAAATGAAATCATACACGGTGTAATGTTTTGAGTCTGACATATTTTACTGAATATATTTGAGATTCATCTGTGTTGTTGTGTGTCTCAGTAGTGTGTTTCCTTTTTAATCACCAAATATTGCCACTGAATGAATATACCAAAATTTATTATTCACCAGTTGAAGAGTATTTAGATTATTTCCAGGTTTTGGCTATTGTTAACAAAGCTATCATGAAAATTCATGCGTATATCCTTGTGTGGTCATTTTGTTTCTATTTCTCTTGCATAAATATTTAGAAAGGGATTTCTGGATTGTACGGAAGATAAACACTTAATTTTATTAGGAACTGCCAGACTATTTTCCAAAGTGGTTATACCATTTTGCATTCATGCCAATATCATGTGACAATTCCAGTTGTTCCACAATGTTATAAACACTTGATATTGTCAGTTTTAAAATTTTTACTTACCATAGGAAATGTGTTTGTATTACGATTTTAATGTATATTTCCTCAGTGACTAATGATATAAAGCATCTTTCCATGTGCTTATTTGCAACTCATATAAAATAAATGTAATTTTAAAATAAATACTGTCTGCTGTTAGAAATCATCAACCCCTGTCTGTTGGTTCAATCCGGTTTAACAAATATTTATCGATCACTTACTCTGTATCATTTACTGTGAGAGCAGATGTACCTAAGATGATAAAGATCTAGCACTGACCTTGATTTGTTCATAGTCTCATGGGAGGAAATGGACACTTATAAGAGAAAATTTTATTTTTAAAGCTGTTAGTGCATTAATAGTGGAAAATGAGGAAAGGTACCTACCTACCCAGCCAAGGGTGATGGTGGGTGGTGGGAGGTGGGGAGTGTTCAGGATAACATCCAGGCTCTGACTGTGGTATGGAGAGATCCAGGCATGTTGTCATTCATTCATCACACACTAATTGAGCACCTACTGTGGACCAGACACTGTGCTGACCAGGGGGATGTCAATGAACCAGACAGACATTGTCCTTGCCTCAAGGATCTTACATAGGGAGAGCAAAAAGTCACTTCCTTGTTTTTGTGGAAACTTATATCAAAAATATATCCATATATATATATATATATACTAATCAAATAATTGCTACATGATTAGAAACACAAATCTGATAGATGTATGCTGATTGCGTGTTATGTACTTTACGTGGATGCTTCATTACAATGTCTTTCATTTTGTTTATTTCATATATTAAGTGTTCAATTATTTTACATGGGTTACCTCACTGGGTCCACATGATCAGCAAGAGGGGTTAGGATTGCTACTGTCTTTGGGTGTCAGAGAGCTAGAAAACTGCCCCAAAGTCACTCAAAAATAGAACTAGTCTTTGAATTAAATTTTGGGACTTTAAGTCCAAATGCTACTTTGAATAGTATCTATACATATCATCAGCATATTTTTGGTTCACTGTTAGGATTCAAGTACTAATGATAATCAGTTAAAATTAAGGTCCAAGAGATTATGGTATGGGTTATTTTCCCGGATTTTCCAAGTATCTATCCAAATTCCTCATTTAGCCTAGGATAATGTCAGAATCCAAATCCAGGTCTCCTGACACTGTACTGTTGGGCACTAACTTGTTTACTTGTTTAGTTCCACAAATAGTGTAAACTACTCTAGGCAGAATATTGAGGGTGATGGAGAGACTCAAGAGACCTGAGTTCAAACCTCAGCTTTGCCACTCTCAAGCTGAATGATTTGGCAAGTAGCTTAACCTTTCTGAGTCTCAGTTTCCGAATCTGTGAAGTGGAAATAATAACAGTACTGACATCATAGAGTTACTGGAAGTCATTAGAGAACAAATTCATGGAATTCTTCCTTTGAGCTCTGAATTTTGCTATTTATTGAATGAATAAGGGAATGCAAATCAAACACTTAGCTCCCTGCTGGGCCCATAATAGCACTGGATAAATTATACAATGACCACTTTTTCTATTTAATAATTGCATTAAAATTATTTTTTATGAAACTCAAATTAGAGGATATTTTAGTAGGAAACATTTTCACTAAAATCTTAATTCACATGCACTGTTTTTATGATAGCTTTCTATACTTTTTTCAAAACTTTATTCCCATTTGGGAACTGCATTAAAATAATTTGTTATTAAGGCTTGGCGCCTGTGGCTCAATTGGCTAAAGTGCCAGCCACGTACACCTAAGGTGGCGGGTTCAAATCCCCAGCCCAGCCCACAAAACAACAATGATGGCTGCAACCAAAAAATGGCTGGGCGTTGTGGTGGGCGCCTGTGGTCCCAGTTACTTGGGAGGCAGAGGCAGGAGACTCGCTTAAGCCCAGGAGTTGGAGGTTGCTATGAGCTGTGATGCCACGACACTCTACCTAGGGGGATAGCTTGAGGCTCCATCTCAAAAAAAAAAAAAAAATTTGTTATTAAGAATCTGACCACAGGGTTGGGGCCTGTAGCTCAAGCAGCTAGGGCACCAGCCACGTACACCAGAGCTGGTTATTAAAATAAGGTGCAAATCCTGCCCGGGCCTGCCAAACAACAATGACATCTACAAACCAAAAAAAAAAGAAAGAAAGAAAGAAAAATAGCTGGGCATTGTGGCAGGTGCCTGTAGTCCCAGCTACTATATGGCTGAGGCAAGAGAATTGCTTGAGCTCAGGAGTTTGAAGTTGCTGTGAGCTGTGATGCTACAGCACTCTACTGAGGACGACATAGTAAAAAAAAAATCTGACGATAAGCTGGCACAGTGCCTCACGCCTGTAATCCTAGCACTCTAGGAGGCTGAGGCAAGTGGATTGCTTGAGCTTAGAAGTTTGAGGGCAGCCTGAGAAGGAGCGAAACCCCATCTCTATTAAAAATGGAAAAACTAGCCGGGCTTAGTGGTAGGTGCCTGTTGTCCCAGCTACTTGGGACACTGAGGCAAGAGGATTGCTGAAGCCCAAGAGTTTGAGTTTGCTGTGAGCTAAGATTAGGGTGACCAGATTTTAACATCTGTAAGGCGGGACAACATGGGAGGGCAGTGGCAGGGCAGGGGATGGGGCAGGGCAGGGCCTGACAACAATGCAAACTTCGATAAACAGTTCTTGATAATCACTTCTCAGCAATTACTTGTTATTATTACAGTTTAACATTATAAAATTAACAAAAATAATATAAAACTCATATTCTGGCAAAAAGCCCCATGGCAGCCGAAAACTGTATATTCCCTTCTTGTTCTCCCGCCCATTTGTGCATTCTTTCCAAAAATCAGGACTTTTTAAAAACGCCACAGGACACGGGACAAATTGTTGAAAAGCAGTACTGTCCCACCAAAAGCAGGACATCTGGTCACCCTAGCTTAGATGCCACAGTACTCTACCCAGGGTGACAGAGTGAGACTATGTCTCAACAAAATAAAAATAAAAGAATCTAACAACACTAAGGAAATCTCAAGAGTAAATTTTTATATAAAGTCCACTAGTCAATAAACTAACAATTTTATTTTCTTTCTTTTTTTTATTTAGCAGGCCCAGGCCGGGTTTGAACCCACTAACCCTGGTACACAGGGGTGACACTCTAACTACAGGCGCCCAGCCCTGAAAATTTTCCTTACTCCTCTTTGCTTTCTAACGTTTATCCGGAGTTTATATTGTTGTAATCTTTATGTCTTGTTTTTAGTCTTTTGAAACATTGATCATGATTTGATTTGATTTCAAAGTATTTAACAAATTAAGATGATACATGAAATTTACACTTGTGATTTGTCATGGTTTCATATGATTATACCCAGTAGAATTCATCCAATAACATAGAAACTGAGGCCAGGTGTGGTGCCTGTAATACCTATAATCCTAGCACTCTGGGAGGTCAAAGCGGGTAGATTGCTTGAGCTCACGAGTTCAAGATTAGCCTGAGCAAAAAGCAAGACCCCCATCTCTACTAAAAATAGAAAAACTGAGGCAAGAGGATCACTTGAGCCCCAGTTGGAGGTTACTGTGAGCTACGATGCCATGGCACTCTATCCAGGGTGATAGCTTGAGACTCTGTCTCAAAAAAAAAAAAAAAGTACTCCTGCAGGAAATTAAATCATATTATCCCAGCTTATGTATTCCACAAAGTCACCAAATGTTTACTATGTAGTAGCCTTTGAACATCATCACAATTCCATGTAAGTACTAAAATTGTCCCATTTTACAGATGAGAAAACTGAGACTCAGGTTATTTTAATAACCTCCCTAAACTTATACAGCTGGTGTTTGAGTTATCTACTGCTACGTAACAAACTGTCTCAAAATGTAGTGGCTTAAAGCAACAATTATCATTTATTTTTTCTTGATTCTGTCATTTAGGTGGGCTTGATGAGGTTGGTCCATCTCTACTCCATGTGGTACTGCCTGGAGTAGCTTCACTGGTGCTGGAAGATCCAAGATGGCTTCATTCAGAGGTCTGGAGTCTCAGCCAGGGAGGCTGAACTGGCTGCTGGCTGGCTGGGTTTCTTTTAGGTTGTGGTCTCTCACCTTCCACCACCTCTTTCTTTATTTCCATGTGGTCTGTCCAGCAGATAAGCTGGATTTCTTTCCCTGGTGGCTGGCTTCCTAGCATAAGCAGAAGATGTGAGGTATCTTAAGAATTAGCCCCAGAGGGCGGTGCTGTAGCTCAGTGGGTAGGGCGCCGGCCACATACACGGAGGCTGGAGTGTTTGAACCCAGCCTGGGCCAGCTAAAACAACACTGATAACTGCAACATCAACAACAAAAATAGCCAGGCATTATGGGCGGCACCTGTAGTCCCAGCTACTTGGGAGGCTGAAGCAAGAGAATCTCGTAAGCCCAAGAGTTGGTTTTTTTGTTTGTTTGTTTGTTTGTTTTTTGTAGAGACTGAGTCTCACTTTATCATCCTCAGTAGAGTGCCATGGTGTCACACAGCTCACAGCAACCTTCAACTAATGGGCTTAGGCAATCCCCTTGAGTAACTGGGACTACAGGTGCCCACCACAATGACCAGCTATTTTTTTGTTGCAGTTCAACTAGGGTGGGTTTGAACCCACCACCCTCAGTATATGGGGTCAGCACCCTACCCACTGAGCCACAGGCACCGCCTAAGCCCAAGTGTTTGAGGTTGCTGTCAGCTGTGACATCACAGCACTCTACCGAGGGCAACATAGTGACACTGTCTCAAAAAAAAAAAAAAAAAAAGAATTAGCCCCAGAATTGGTACAATATCTTTTCAACTGTATTTTCCTTGGTCAGAACAAGTCAGTCACAAGGCCCATCCAGAATCAAAGGATGGAAGCTGGATCTTTGATGCTTGCAGGTCCCACATGCACAAGGATGGGTTGGGACCATTGGTGACTGAGCAGGCCTTCCTGCATAGATCTGCCTGACTCCAACCTCCAAAATCAGGACCCACCTCATTCCACCCGAATGCATGTTTTGTCTGGCTAGCTTTTTCTCATTTTTAGGGTGAGTTTCTAAGAACGAGCAGACTAGGTTAAAGGGCAGGTACATTGCTGGGCTCTATGTTGAGATAAATCCACTTCTGCTTAGCAAAGTGATCTCATGAGCTTCTCTTCAAGTAGAAATTTCCCCCTTCCCTTTCTCCTCACAAAGGAGATGCAGGTTTAATTTTGTTCATTCTATTGTTGTACCAACTTTGATGGAGGAAATCTTGGCTCCTGCTATGGAGAATCTCCTTGGGACTTCTGGGCAACAGTAAAGTCAGCAAAGAGTCGTGACGTTCAAATGCTCCTGAGCTATGCAGGATAGAGTTCCCTGTGGATCCAGCACATGTGGGGAAAGTAATTTGCTGACCTTGACTTTTCACAGAACTTGGGATGTTGTGAAAATAACATGCCTTAGACTTACCAGAGTTTAGTCCTTCTGAAGTATAACCAAGTGTCTTTGTTTGCTATCCCCGTTTATATCTGTGTCACATGTCCAGTCTTGTTTAGGATTTGTCCAAGGCAAAAGCATCCCCTTTTGTACAGTAAGTTATATGATCACCCTATCTGCCACAGAAACTTGGGCAAGTTATTTCTACTCCCTGAGCCTCAGCTTCCTCATCTGTATAATGGGCCTGGCTATGTATTTCACAGATGTGTTTATTACTCAGTATCATTCTGTGTGCCAAGAACCTTCTTGAGCTCTGGAGGATCCTGGGATCCTGGAGATGACAAGACATGGTTCCTGCTCTCCTAACTTGCTTGCCTTACAAGTAAACAAGTGAAATAATTTCAGAGATTTAATTTCTTTCTCTTTCTCTCTCTCTCATTTTTTTTTTTTTTTTTTGGAGACAGAGTCTCACTTGGTCTCCCTGGGTAAAGTACTATGGTGTCATAGCTCACAGCAATCTCAAACTCTTGGGCTCAGCCTCCTGAGTCACTGGGACTGTGGGTGACCACTGCCATGTCCAGCTAGTTTTTCTATTTTTGGCAGAGATGGGATCCTGCTCTTGCTCAGGCTGATTTCAAACTCTTTTTTTTTTTGAGACGGAGCCTCAAGCTATCCCCCTGGGTAGCGTGCCGTGGCATCACAGCTCATAGCAACCTCCAACTCCTGGGCTCAAGCAAGTCTCCTCACAGGCGCCCGCCACAACACCTAGCTTTTTTTTTTTTTTTTTTTTTGGTTGCCGCTGTCATTGTTTTTTGGCGGGCTCGGGCTGGGGATTCGAACCTGCCACCTTAGGTGTACGTGGCTGGCGCCTTAGCCGATTGAGCCACAGGCGCCGCGCCTGGTTTCAAACTCTTAAGCTCAAGTAATCCTCCCGCCTCAACCTCCCAGAACTCTAGGATTACAGCCATTATACCCAACGAGATTTCATTTCTGTTATGTAGTCAAGAAGGGTCTCTTTGAGAAGGTGTGATTTGAGCTATGGCATGAAGAAAGAGAGCAGACCATGAGGCAGGAGATAACACCGGGAAGAGAACGGAGCTCAAGAGGAAAGTCGTGTTCTGGAAGCTGTAAAGAACCCCAGTGGTGATTTTCCTACTAGGGAGCTTTAAAATACTCCCATGTCTTCTATCTTACCTGATCCTCAAAATAACTGTGAAAAATTTGGGAAGGCAGGGCAAAGAAGTACTATTATTTTTCAGGATCTCACTCTGTCACCCAGGCTAGAGTGCAGTGGCACAATCATAGCTCACAGCAACCTTGAATTCCTGGGCTCGAGTGACCCTCCTGCCTCAGTCCCCCGAAGAGCTGAGATTAGAGGCATGAGGCACCATGACTGGCCAACTGAGAAGTATTATTAATCTTGCTTTACAGATGAAAAATTCTTACTAATTACCTTTGTATATTTTTCCCAGATGGTTCTACTATACTTTTCTACTTAAATTTATTTTGATGTAAATTTATTTTCATGATGTTTATTTTCATTTCATTCCTTTTTTTTTTTTTTTTTTGAGACAGAGCCTCAAGCTGTCCCCCTGGATAGAGTGCGGTGGCATCACAGCTCATAGTAACCTCCAACTTCTGGGCTCAAGTGAGTCTCCTGCCTCTGCCTCCCAAGTAGCTGGGACCACAGGTGCCCGCCACAACACCTAGCTTTTTTTTTTTTTTTTTTTGATTGCCGCTGTCATTGTTGTTTGGCGGGCCCTGGCTGAACCCACCACCTTAGGTGTATGTGGCTGGCACCTTAATCCCTTGAGCCACAGGCGCCAAGCCTTTCATTCCTTTTGATGACAGGAATATTTTGGAAGCCAGAGACATCTTTAGACGTATCTTTCTATTATGATATTTAATTGTGCAGGTAGCTCAGGCCAAGGCAGGAGGATCACTTGAGGCCAAGAGTCCAAGACCAGCCTGAGCAATATAGCAAGACCCTATCTCTACACACACTCTCCCACACACATACACACACACAGCCAGGCATGGTGACATACACCTATAGTCCTAACTACTCAGAAGTCTGAGGCAGAAGGATCACTTGGAGTTCAGGAATTCGAGGTTACAGTGAGCTATGATTATACCACCACACTCCAGCCTGGGTTATGGCAAGACCCTGTTTAAAAAAAAAAAATCTTAAATGCTTAAATTCTCATGTGTACTGCTATTGCACCCCCATAAGAGATATTGGTCTATAGTTTTCTTATGATGTCTTGTTTTAGTCTTGGTATCAGAGTAGTACCAACTAAGTGAGGCCTCTTCTGTTCTTTGGAAGAGGTTGTGAAGCATTGGCCTTAATCCTTCTTCAGATGTTTGATAGAGTTCACCAATGAAGCTATCTGGGTTTGGCTTTTTTTTTAATGAATAGTTTTTTGATTTCTAATTCAATTTCTTACTTGTTTAGGTCCTTTCAGAGGTTCTATTTCTTCTTGAATAAGTTTTGATAGTTTGTGCCTTTCTAGGAATTGGGTCATTTTATCTAAGTTTTCTAATTTATTGCCATATAGCTACTCATAGCACTCCCTTGGCATTCTTTTTTATTTCTGAAAGGTTGGTAATAATGTCCTCTCATTTCTTATGTTAATTTGAGTCTTCACTCTCTTTTTTTTTTTTTTGGCCAGTTTAGTTTCTGGTTAATTTTGTT
>CAUYQV010037265.1:0-19699 GCA_963574575.1 Galagoides demidoff
GCCTCCCAAGTAGCTGGGACCACAGGCGCCCGCCACAACGCCCGGCCATTTTTTGGTTGCAGCCATCATTGTTGTTTGGCAGGCCCGGGCTGGGGATTCGAACCCGCCACCTTAGGTGTACGTGGCTGGCGCCTTAGCCAATTGAGCCACAGGCACCGAGCCAATTTAGTAGATCTTAACTGGAACTTCTTTCTTTTCTTTTTTTTTTGAGACAGAGCCTCAAGTAGTCGCCCTGGGTAGAGTGCTGTGGCATCAGAGCTCACAGCAACCTCCAACTCCTGGGCTCAAGCAATTCTCCTGCCTCTGCCTCCCAAGTGGCTGGGACTATAGGCGCCCGCCACAATGCCCAGCTATTTTTTGGTTGCAACCATCATTGTTGTTTGGTGGGCCCAGCTCAGGTGTATGTGGCTCTTAACCTCTTGAGCCATAGGCGCCAAGCCTTAACCAGAATTTCTTAAAAATAGAATTTAAATTATCAGGCTATATTGTAATAGTTAGGGCATTATTTCATGAAACTTTTTTTTTTTTTTGAGACAGAGTCTCAAGCTATTCCCCCTGGGCAGAGTGCTGTTGTGTCAGAGCTCACAGCAACCTCCAACTCAGGCTCAAGTTTTTCTATTTTTAGTAGAGACGGAGGTCTCACTTTTTTTGCTCAGGTTGGTCTTGAACTAGTGAGCTCAAGCAATCCACCCGCCTGGGCTTCCCCAGAGACTACAGGCAAGAAACACTGGTGCCTGGCCATCACGAAACTTTTGTTTCAATTATCTGTGTTTTTTTGGTGCAATAACAATGTATTTTTTTGCTGTAAGTCAAGGCTAATTAAGTTTGCAAGCCTTTGTTAAAAAACTTCTCCAACCCCAAAGGCCTTTCAAACACTTGAAGATAAGGCACAGTAATTGAGCAGACCACACTACTTAATAATTCTACAAGGTACCTCACCCTCCCCAAAGATCTCCTCCCCTCTTAGACTCTGTAATCCATCTGGCACCGGCACCTCCTCACTCCCCCCCCCCCCTTTCTCTAAGGGGATGCCTTCACATTCCTTCCTTCCTACCTCTGTGCTTTCTTCAGGTCACTCCCTCAATTGCTTTTTTATCTTTTCAGTCTAAAAAGCAAACAAAAAAATCACAGGCAGATACGTCCACAATAAAAATGAAATCCTTTGAGCGAATCAAGACACTACACACAAGCCAAATGAGAATGGGAGAAAAGTCCTAACATATAAAAACGTTTAATATCCTTGAGACTGCAGCAATCAGGAAGAAACAAGCAATTCTATGAGAGGAGAAAAAAGTGAGTACAACAAAAAATTTTAAACAAAACTAAGCTGTACACCTATCCCATGACCCAGCAATTGTCACTACTAACTGCAGTTATACACTGCATAACATTTAGGTCAACAACAAACTACATCCACAACAGTGGTCTTATAAGAGTGCATTTTTTTCTTTCAGCTTTTGGCTTGGAGGAGGCCAAGGTACAACTAACTCTCTTTAGTTGTCCCAAATTCAGGTTCATCCAACACAACACCAGCTGCCTCCACCATGCTGCCTAAGTTCGACCCAAATGAGATCAAAGTCGTGCACCTGAGGTGCAGCAGTGACAAAGTTGGTGCCACATCTGGTCCCCAAGATTGGCCCCCTGGGTTTCTTATAAGTGTAAAAAAGGTTGGTGATGACATCACCAAGGCAATCAATGACTGGAAAGGTCTGAAGATTACAGTGCAACTGACCATCCAGAACAGACAGGCCCAGATTCAAGTGGTACCTTCTGCTTCTGCCCTCATCATCAAAGCCCTCAAGGAACTACCAAGAGACAGACAGGAACAGAAAAACATTAAACACAATGGAAATATCACTTTCAATGAGACTGTCAACACTGCCAGACAGATGTGGCCCCAATCTTTAGCCAGAGAACTCTCTAGAACCATTAAAGAGATCCCGACAACTGCCCACTCAGTGGGTTGCAATGCTGATGACTGCCACCCTCATGACATCATAGATGACATCAACAGTGGTGCTGTGGAATGCCCAGCTAGTTAAAAAGTACAAAGGAAGTGTTGTGGCGGGTGCCTGTAGTCCCAACTACTCGGGAGGCTGAAGGCAAGAGAATCACCTATGCCCAGGAGTCAGAGGTTGCTGTAAGCTGTGTGATGCCATGGCACTCTACATGGGCGTCTCTACCAAAAAAAAAAAAAAAAGTAAAAAGTATAAAGGATCATTTGACACCCCCCCAAAGAGTACATATTTTTATTGTACCTTTTCTATGTTTAGATACAAATACCATTGTGTTACAAATGCCTACAGTATTCAGTACAGTAACATACTATATGTATAGATTTTTAGTTCAGGAGCAATAGGCTATACCATACATGTAAGCTTAGGTGTGTAGGAGGCTATACCACGTACCATCTAGGTTTGTGTAAGTACATTCTATGATGTTAATACAATGATAAAATATCACCTAATAACATATTTCTCAGAACTTGTCCCACATCAAGAAAGGAACATGTAACTGTACCTAACCAGTTATTAAATTATCTCATTAATTCAAGTAATTTTTAAAGGGAGTCAGTTTTTTTTTTTTTTTGGCCTGGGCTGGGTTTGAACCTGCCACCTCTGGCATATGGGGCCGGTGCCCTACTTCTTTGAACCACAGGTGCCGCCCTTTTTTTTTTTTTTGAGACAGTCTTACTATGTTGCCCTCAGTAGACTGCTGTGGCATCACAGCTCACAGTAACCTCAAACTCTTGGGTTTAAGCAATTCTCTTATCTCAGCCTCCCAAGTAGCTGGGACTATAGGCACTCGCCACAATGCCCAGCTTTTTTTTTTTTTTTTTTTTTGTAGTTATCTTTGTTGTTTAGCAGGCCCAGGCCAGGTTCAAACCTATCAGCCCCAGTGTATGTGGCCGGTGCCCTAACCACTGAACTATACCACTGATCTATGGGCTCCAAGCCAGGGTCTCAGGTTTTTTAGGCATAAAGTTAACATCAGCAAAACCAGATGATTTTATCTCCTTTTCTTTTTTTTTTTTTTTGGTCAGGGCTGGGTTTGAACCCACCACCTCCAGCATATGGGACTGGCGCCCTACCACTTTATCTCCTATTTTCAAGTGTTTATTTCTACTGGTTATTTGATTTCTTAACTTATTAACTTGACCACTAGTTCTTTTTTTTTTTGAGACAGAGTTTCAAGTCTCACTCTGTCACTCAGGCTAGAAGGCTATGGCATCAGCCTAGCTCACAGCAGCCTCAAACTCCTGGGCTCAAGTAATTTTCCTGCCTCACCCTCCCGAGTAGGTAGGACTACAGATAGAGGCCTGCTAATTTTTCTATTTTTAGTAGAGGTGAGGTCTTGTTCTTGCTCAGACTGGCCTTGAAGTTCTGAGCTCAAGAGATCTTCCAGCTTTGGCCTTTCAGGATTATAGGCGTGAGCCACTGTGTTCAATCTGCCAATAGTTCTTAATGAGGGTAATATTACTTCCTAGAGAGTATTAAGAAAATTTGGTTATCACAATGATTGGGTATTGTTTCAGCATCTGGGAAGTCACTGCCAGGGATTCTACATACCTGCAGTGTGATGGACAATATTTTACAATGGAAAAACTGTGTCATCTTGCACATGACTTTCAAATGTCCTAACAGAAAAAGTTGTCTAGAATTAAGTTTAGAAGTGAACTCGATGTATGTATAGATAATACATATTTCTGCATAATTTTAACATACAACTGTTTGGGTAAAATGTTTGGAACACAATACTGTTGAGTTGTTTAAAAAGAACCAACACTGATGGCAACATTATTTGTTATTTAAAGTATCAATACAGTATGTCTGTCATAGATTTGCATTTGTAGCTGTCACATTCATAGTAATCCTGTGTGTAGGTATAAGTAGCTATCGTCATTATTTCCTTTATGTCACATACCAATTTGGGGGAGTCAGGGACCAACCCCAATGGTTTGTTTTTGCATGTTTGGCTGTCCGCTTTAACAAGATGTTTGAAAACTACTTCCATGGGATCAGAAACAAATCCCACCTTTTAGTATGTGACTATTTAAATAATTATTGCTGGCTGGTGCCTGTAGCTCAAGCTGCTAAGGCACCAGCTACAAACATTAAAGCTGATGGGTTTGAATCCAGCCGGGGCCTACCAAACAACGACAACTACAACCAAGAAATAGCCAGGTGTTGCAGCGGGCACCTGTAGTCCTAGCTACTTGGGAGGCTGAGACAAGAGAATCTCTTGAGCCCAGGAGTTGGAGGTTGCTGTGAGCTGTGATGCCATAACTCACAGCAGGGCAACAACTTGAGGCTCTGTTTAAAAAAATAAACAAAAAATTAAATAATTATTGCTGAGCATTTATACCTTGACAGATAGATTATTTTAGTGTATTTTTTTTCTTTTATGTTAGAACATTCTAGTGATTAAAATATGTGAATAAGAGAGAGGTCTTTACAGAAGAATTCTAATGAATAAACAGAAAAAAATGATAAGAGCTAAAAAGTCAACATCTTGCACTCAATATGAAACTATCACAATGAGTTCACATCAGCAACCACCAATGTAGTGATGCCTTGACATGTGAACCCACTAAGACAACCAGACATTATTGCCTTCTCAGTCTGATGTAGTAATAAGTATATTTTTAAAATAAACGATTCAGCACCTACAAAATATTCTTAGTAAACCAAAGCTTCAATCTCAGGAATTTGAGGTTGCTGTGAGCTATGACACCACTGCACACTAGCCTGGGGCAACAGAGCAAGACTCTCCAAAAAATAAAAATAAAAACAAAACAAAACACATCTGCCTTTCAGTATTTCCTCTATCTTTGGGTAAAGCAAAATGTCATTGAGGGCCAGATCAGGTGAGTAGGGAGGGTATTCCAATACAGTTATTTGTTTACTGGCTAAAAACTCCCTCATAGACAGTCCTATGTGACCTGGTACATTGTAGTAATGCAAGAGCCACACTCATCTTATGCCAAGATGTTCAGTTAAGATTGTCCTGTTTCTCTATTGATGCTTACTTGGTCTGCTATGTTTCTCAAAGTCAGCCAAGGACTATGATGCATAATTAAATTTTTGCAACATTTTCATCAGTTCTCCTCATTAATAGCAATCCTGAACTGTCTTCATGAGTGACATTTTTTTTCTCCTCAGGAAACATTTAATCCATTTGTATTCTGTCATTTTCTTCCTGGGATTATCCCCATAAATTTGGACTAACACATCCCTAATTTTACTTCCACTCTTGCCAAGTTTAACAAGAAATTTAATGTTTGTTCATTGCTCTAATTCAAGCTCCAATATTCTTGCAATTGCACACAAATATGCAACAATAATGAATGCCACTCAGCAAGATATTGCCATGCACTGACATGAACATAGCTGTAAGACACTGACATACCAAGGTTATAAACCTTACTGAATGTTTGTACAGTGCTGCCAACATAAGTGTACAATGGCAAGTTCACGAACTTGTCAGATTTCATGTGTAAGAAACATAACTTAATGCTGTTATCATTCTAACCAGATGCAAAGTCACAACAAATTATGTGAGTAATGCATATATTAATTGGTTTAATTTAGCCATTAAATGTATGCACAATGTATACACATTTCAGAACATCATGTTGTATACAATAAATAGATATAATTTATTTGTCAATTTAAAAAATATATATAAATAGGCCAGGAGTGGTGGCTCACTCCTGTAATCCCAACACTTTGGGAAGCTAAGGCAAGAGCAGGGGTCCTCAAACTTTTTAAAGAGGGGGCCGTTCACTGTCCCTCAGACCGCTTGCGGGCCAGACTGCGGGCCCCCGGACGAGTTGGCTATTGAGTAGGACAGGCAGTGGTGGCAAAAACACCAGGCAGGCCAGATAAATGTCCTAGGCAGGCCACATGTGGCCTGTGGCCTGTAGTTTGAGGATGCCTGGGCAACACAGACAAAAAATAAAAAATCAGATGAGTGTGGTGGCATATGCCTGTAGTCACAGCTATTGGGAGACTGAGGTAGGAGGATCTCTTGAGCCCAGGAGTTCAAGGCTACAGTAAGCTATAATCATGCCACTGCACTCGTCTGGGCGACAAAGCAAGACCCATTCTTGGGAGACAAACAAAACAAATATATATATGTATTTATTTTTTAATTGCATGCAAAGTATCTATAAGGATGGCAGACAGCAATTTTCTATATCCAAGTGAACATCATAACAGTTACTAATACCTAAAATGAGTGCTTACTATGTGCTATAAGCATTTTATATATAATAACCATCAAATATAACCACAGTCTCTAAGGTCACTAAACATTTTGGCTATTTCATGAAATGATGCACAGAAAGATAACTTACTCACTCAAGGTCACAGTAAGTGACCAGGCTGTGGTTTAAAACCAAGGCAGTCTGGCACCAAAGTTCCATTTCTAACTTCATTATTCACTATCTCAGGAAAAATGTAAGAGTAAACAGAAAAACTTTGCCCACTGCGGAAATCTGGCCAGGAGGTATCTATGAGCTAATAAATTCTCTCTGAACCTATAATTTTGGTCTCTCATACCAACAGCATATGCGGTAGAAAATGGGCTGGAACAAGAATCATAGGATCTGAATTCTAGTTCTCACTTTGTCATTAACTTAGAGTATGATCTCAAGAGGTATGACTTACCCTTTCTAGACCATAGTTAGAAGTAAGAGGTAGGAAAAGCGGAGGAGGAAGTCTATTATTCTATCTTCCTCTTAATTTTATGGGAAAGAAAAGAACTAAAATAAACTATTTCAATATCCAGCTGCCAAACTGACCTAATTCCTACAGTGAGATCCCCAGGCCTGGACCTGTACTGCTACAGCACTGGCATAGAAGACACATTGGGCTTTCGACTTCCTTGCTCCTTTCCTCCTGTTACTGTGGGGAGAAGAGTCATAGGCCACCAAACTTGTGTTTACCTAATAAAAGGTTCAAACTGAAGAGAAGGGGAACATAAATATGAGTTATAATATCAAGTCTTGACTTAAAGATTCCTAATGATATTGCTAAACATTATTTATTCACATTTATTCAATCAAACAAACTCCAATTTGTTCATCCCAATGGCCTATATATCTCTGCTTTAACATCTAACAGACATCACTAACTTAACATGGCTGCAACAGAACTCTTGACCTTTGCCTCCAAATATTCCTCCCCCCATGCCTTCCCCATCTTAGTATATGGCCCATTTCTCTAACCACTTGCTTTGTAACGATGACCTAGCTGTTATGCTTGATTGCTCCTCTGCCCCTGCACCATAACAGCAAGTCCTGCCGCCTCTACCTTCAAAATACACTGGGGACAGACCACCACTTCTCATCACTAGCATGTCTTCCTCCTACTTTAAACTACCTTTATCTTTTGCCTAAGGCAGACTCGCAATTGGTCTTCTTGCCTTCTCCCTTTACCCTCCAGTTAGAATGACCTCTTAAACACAGATCAGGTTAAGTCTACTTGGTTCTGAGCAACAATTCATTTCAAATTCCTCACCATGGCCTATAATGCCTCATATAACCGGAACCCAACCTATCCCTATCTCTTCTCTACTTCTCCATTTTGCCTAGTCAGCTTCAAATACCCAGTTGTTCCTTAAACTCCAGGGCTTTGACACTTGATTAAGTATCTGCTCCAATTTCACCTCTTCTGAAAGGCTTCACTAACCATCCTTTCTATCATAGTCACACAGACCACTCATCTACCTTCCACTGTTATTCTTTTATTTATTTATTTGATACAGAGTTTCACTTTTTCACCCTTGTAGAGAGCCCTAATGTAATAGCTCACAGCAACCTCAGACTCTTGGGCTCAAGTGATTCTCTTGCCTCAGCCTCCTGAGTAGCTGAGACAACAGGTGCCCGTCACAAAGCCCAACTATTTTTAGAGACAGGGTCTTGCTCTAGCTTAGGCTGGTCTCAAACTCGTGAGCTTAGGCAATCCACCTGCTTTGGCCTTCCAGAATACTAGGATTACAGGTGTGAGCCATTGCGCTTCCATGGCTATTCAATTCTTATTCTTTTACTCTGTTTTATTTTCTTCAGGGTATTTATCAATATCCAAAATTGTACATTTCATTTCTACCTCTACCCCTCACCTTGCAGTCTCTACTAAAATATAAGCTCTACAGTTAAGAGTAACTTCCTCTTTATCTTTCATCATCCTATCCCTAGCTTCAGTAACAACACCTGGCATAGTATACATACTTGTAAAATGAATGAATTTTCCTAGTCTCTATTATGTGCCAAATCTTGCACTAGGTGCTAGAGATACTTCTAGCTGTTGTCATGTCTCCTTCCTTTTGCAACTGAACATTTGGGTAATGTCCCTAATTTCTCATGTTCATTCAGGATTTAACACACGGCAATCTGGGCTCTAGCTCACTCCTTTGAAGCTATTCATTTAAGTTTCCACAACTTTCTCTACTCCAATGGCTCAAGCCAATGAACACCTCATACCTTATCTTATTGACCTTTCTGCAGTAATATCTACCATATCCTCCTTCGGGAAAGTCACCTTCCTAAATTTTAATACCATCTCCAGGTCCTCCTACTTTTCTGGCTGTTGCCATGCAACTAGTCTCCTGCTCCCTCAATGCCATGTGTTCCCCAGGTTTAATGCTCAGAGTCGTCTCAGTCCATATGTTTTCACCACAGCTGAGAAGTTACTCTACTACTATGGATTTATCTTAGCCTCAACCTCAGGTTCACATGTTTGACTCCCTCTGAACATCTTTACCTGGATGTCCCTCAAGCACCTCAAACCCAACATGCTAAAAACCAAAGTCACTTTCCTTTTCCCTGCCTCCTGCACTTACCCTCAAAGCATGCTTCCCTGTCCTCTAAAAACATTTGATGAATACCCACTAATCAAGCCAGAAACTTGAGTATTCATAGACTTTTTATTCTTCTACAATCCCTAAGCCTAATCAATCACCAAATATGTCTTCTATTTGTTCCTATAACTACAGCAATTATCTTATCTTGTGGTAACTTACCTGTGCCTCTCCTGCTTGCCTCTCTGTAAATCCATACTCAAGAACTTATTTTTCTAAAACACAAACATCAAATGTTACTCCTTGGCTTAAAACATCCTAAAAACTCACTCCCCACTGCCCAATCCTCCTGACATGACAAAGTTCATTTCCTGACATCAGCCCCTTTCTTTCTGCCCAAGTAATGCTACGCCCTCCCCTACACCATAAGCCTAGCACTCCATCAACTTCTATTCTTTTTGAGAGCCTTTGTAAATTCATCCGTGACATCCAGACACTATGGTGTCTTCCATATTTGTTCTTCCAATGTATTTTGTAAGTATAAATTTATAATAATTCTTACTACACTATATTATATATAATCACCTGTTTCATCTTAGAGGGCTGGAACTCCTCTTTTTGTCCCCAGTGCCCAGTGTAACTCTACATAAAGTATTTAGTATATATTGATTAATGAATGGATGAAAGCAGAGGTCAGCAAAACTGCAGCCCATGGGCTAAATCTGGCCTACCATCCTGAACAATCTGCTAAGAATGGGTTTTATATTTTTAAATGATTGAAAGAGAAAATTTTAAAAAGGATAATATTTGGTGGTGCCTGAAAATTATGTGAAATTCAAATTTTGGTGCCCATAAAGATCACAGCCATGTTCATTCATTTATGTATTGTCTTATGCTTGCTTTCATACTACAACAACAAAGTGGAGTAATTGCAACTAAAACCCTATGGACCATAAAACCACATTTGCTACCTAGCCTCAAACAGAAAAAGTCTGATAACCTCTCACTTAAATATGAATAAACATGGGCTTTGTTTTCTGACAGAATCTGATTAAAAATCCTGGCTTTAAGCATTTACTAATTGAGTGACCTGAGAAAAATAACCTGAGACTCAACTTCCTAATCTGTAAAATGGAATAACATAGCTTATGGGATTGATCTGAAATTTTAATAAGCCTTTTAATTAGGTCCCTCATCTAAGAACCAGTGTTAAAATCCCTAGTACAGAATATAAGCTTAATGTTGAGAACTCAGGCCTTACATCCTTTGTCACCTTGAGCAAGGTACTTACCTTCTCAGTACATTAATTTCCTTATCTATAAAACTGGGATAATAATATACATCTCATAGGACTGTTGTGAGATTTAATAAGTCGGTACAGGTGAAATGCTGAGAGCAATGCCTGGCACACAGTAAGCCTTCAATAAATACTACTAGTTAACATTATCAGATGCTTGGTTAATATTAGTTTCTCTCCCTCTAGCCTCTTCATCTACTCTCCCTCCCACCTCCTTTCCCAAGTAGCCTACATTTAAAGGAGATAGGCAAGTAAGTCAATACTTGCATGACAAGTGCTAATACAGAAGATGGCTTCCAAGGTAATACACAATTGTAGTCATCCTCTTAGCTCTCTGATTGCACCTATCCTGAACTCCTCCTCAGTCCCTTGCTCTTAAATATGACCTCACTTCTCCCTTCTCTATGTTTTCTTTCTTAGAAATCTAGCCAATCCCCAGGTTTCAATGTAGAGGGCTATATAATTCTTATCTCTAGCCTGGATTTCTCTTCCCTGATTTCCAGGGTAGTATTTCCTAACTTTTTTTTTTTTTTGACACTATGTCACCCTCAGTAGAGTGCATTGCGTCACAGCTCACAGCAACCTCAAACTCTTAGGTTTAAGCAACTCTCTTGCCTCAGCCTCCCAAGTAGCTGGGACTACAGGCATCCACCACAACACCCAGCTATTTTTGTTGTTGTTGTTGTAGTTGTCATTGCTGTTTGGCAGGCTGGGGCGGGTTTGAACTCGCCAGACTGGGTGTACATGGCTGGCGCTCCAGCCACTGAGCTACAGGTGCCCCGAGCCTTTTTTTTTTTTTTTTTTTGAGACAGACTCTCATTTTGTCACCCTCAATAGAGTGCCATGGTGTCATAGCTCATAGTAATCTCAACTCTTAGGCTCAGGTGACCCTCTTGCCTCAGTCCCTGAGTAGCTGGGACTATAGGCGCCCACCACACTGCCTGGCTATTTTTTAGAGGCAAGGTCTTACTCTTGCTCAGGCTGGTCTCAAACTCCTGAGTTCAGGCAATCCATTCGCTCTGGCCTCCCAGAGTGCTAGGATTACAGGCGTGAGCCACTGCACCCAACCTGTATTTCCCAACTTCTGATTTCTATCTAATGGCCTACCATCCCCTTAATTCAAAATGCTAAAAGCTGAAAATCATTCTTTTTCTTGTCTCTTCCTCCTGTCTTCCCAATTTACTAGAAGAACCTGCTATTCTTCTAGCAGTCTGGCTAGTTGTCCTACATTTACACTTTATTCATTGCTCTCTGACAATAAGAGTTTATCTCAAGTCATCTTTTTCCTTTCACATCCTACTGCCATTGACTAATACAGACCCTTTTTATTTCAAGCTCATTCCAGCAAAAAGCCTCTAACGGATTTCCCTGCTGTAGGCACCAATCTTTCTCTAACTACCACACCAGTCTAAAAATACAACATCTGTCCTTGTTCTCTTTCTCTGCTTAAAAGTTTTGGTGCACTACCCCCTACCATCCCATAATCATATAGACAAAAGACAAGATTGACCTTCATGTAACAATCAAAATCCTTCACTTATTTACCTTGCTCCAACTCCCATTTCTAATTTTATCTCCCATGATAAAAATACCATCACCTTATGTTCACGCAGTGTTTTATCTAGTTTGGAAAACCTTACATGCACTGGCATTTCATCTCCACAGCCACCCTTGGAGAGAAGCCAAATAAACATGAGTGTCCCTCTTTTACACATGAGGAAACAGACTTCTAGCACTGAACCGGAAGTCAGAACAAATGGCTCCTTGTTCCACTTCCCCCTTGGAGCCTTAGGTAAGTCAATCAATCTTTCTAATATACCTCACTCCCCCTACTTACATACTGGAGCCTTCTGGTCCAGAAACTTTGGTCTCTTCACTGTTGTCCCACCCACCTCTCTCCAACACAACTCATGTTTTCTTAGCTCTGCACTCTATTATTATCATTCTCTCCCTTGGTAAACACCCCTTCCCAACTATTCCTATGAAAATACAGTACTTCTTCACATCCTGAGTTTAAATGCCAACTATTTGGAAATCCTTTCTCTCATGCCCAAATAACACCCTGTTCCACTTGCCAACATTATAGAATCTGTAGTAAATTATTTGATGGCTTTTACTGCCACAGTCGTATTGTAGCTATTTTACATACTTAGACCTTACTGCTTTAGTCATACCATATACCCACCCAAGAGGAAAAAGTCTGAATTTTCTATATACCCCACAGCACCTATCATAATACCTTGCACTTAAGAACTCAAAGGTTTGGATTAAACAGTCTAGGACAGCATTTTTCAATAGCAGGTCACAACCCATAAGGAGAATAAGAGATCAATATAGACCAGCGTTTCTTAACCTGTGTGTGGGTCACCACCCACACGGACTGTATTAAAAGGTCATGCATTAGGAAGGTTGAGAACCACTGATCTAGACCATCACGACCAGTGTGTGTGTGTGTGTGTGTTTTAGAGACAGAGTTTCACTTTGGTGCCCTTGGTAGAGTGCTGTAGCATCACAACTCACAGCAACCTCCAGCTCCTGGGCTTAGGCAATTCTCTTGCCTCAGCCTCCCAAGTAGCTGGGAGTACAGGCGCCCGCCACAATGCCTGGCTATTTTTTTTTTTTTTGCAGTTTGGCCAGCGCCAGGTTCAAACGCCCCACCCTCAGTATATGGGGCTGGCACCCTACTCAAAGAGCCACAGGTGCCACCCACCAGTATTGTTTTTAATGAAACAATTAGAGCATATTAAGGCCAGGTGTAGTGGCTCATGACTATATATAATACTAGCACCCTAGGAGGCTGAGGGAAGATTGCTTGTGGTCAGATGTTTGAGACCAGCCTGAGCAAGAGCAAAACCTGGTGCCTGTGGCTCAGTGGGTAGGGCGCTGGCCTCATATACTGAGGGTGGTGGGTTCGAACCTGGCCTTGCCTGAACTGCAACAAAAAATATCCGGGTGTTGTAGCGGGTGCCTGTAGTCCCAGCTACTCAGGAGGCTGAGGCAAGAGAATTGCCTAAGCCCAGGAGCTGGAGGTTGCTGTGAGCTGTGTCGCCACAGCACCCTATTGAGGGTGACAAACTGAGACTCTGTCTCAAAAAAAAAAAAGAAAGAAAGAAAGAAAAAATTAGCTAGGTGTGGTGTTGGGCACCTGTAGTCCCAGCTACTTGGGAGTAGAAGCCAAAGAATCGCTAGTGCCCAGGAGTTTGAGCTTGCAGTGGACTATAATGATGCCACTGTACTCTACCCAGTGTGACACAGCAAGACAGAAAAGAAAAAAGACAAGAAAATAGCCTTGCATTGTGGTGTGCACCTGTAGTCTCAACTATGTGGGAGGCTGAAGGCAGGAAGATTCCTTGAATCCAGGAGTTAGAGGTTTCTGTGAGCTTGGCTGACTCCACAGCACTATAGCCTGGGTCAACAGAGTAGAACTTTGTCTCAAAAAAAAAGGGGGGGGAAAGAAAGGAAAGAGAAAGAGGGAGAGAAGGGGAGAAGCAGGGAGGGAGGAAGGGAAAGAAGGAAAGGGGGGAGCAAGAGAGAAAAAGAAGAAAGGGCCAGGCACAGTGGCTCACACCTGTAATCCTAGCACTGAGAGGCCAGGGCCAGGAGTTCAAGACCGGCCTGAGCAAAAGCAAGACCCCAGTCTCTAAAACATAGCCAGGTGTTGTGGTAGGCGCCTGTACTACCAGCTACTTGGAAGGCTGAAGCAAGAGGATCACTTGCTTCAGTCCAAGAGCATGAGACTGGTGTGAGATACGAGGCAGCAGCACTCTACTGAAGGTAACAAAATGAGACTGTCTCAAAAAAAAAAAGAAAAAGAAAAAAGAAAGAAAAAAAGAAAATCTTTCAAAGTAAAGATAAATATTATTTTGCAAAACTCTTATTTCATTATACACATATGTGACAATTAGAATATAAAATACTATGTGTTATATATTTTTAAAAAGTTTTTAAAGTGCTAAAGATGACCCAATTTCTAGGCTCAAGGGCTTTTCATTCAAACCTGGGACATCTGCTCTCTACCAAACTATACCTTCTAGGAAACATCAGTTACACAGAGTACATACATACATTGGGGCAGAGGAAGACAAAACTTGAAGAGTGAGGGAAAGTTTACAGAGAAATGTTTCTTAGAGATGTTTGGAACACATTACTTTCTAGCCTCTGCCATCTGTTTAGCCAAAAAGACTGCTATAGAAGCAGGGCTTCTCAGGATTTCCCAAAGCACTCACAATTCAAAAGTTCTCATTACTGCCTACATGATGACGGTATGTAGGATCTGGTGCTGACTATACCAACTTGATTTCCCTTTCCACCTCAATAACTATCCTGCAGTCACAGGGCCTCGCTGCCATTCCAAATTTCACGACCTCTGCACTTGCTTTATCTTCAGCCATAATCTTTCTCCTATAAATTATCTCTCACTTAATTCAGGTTTTTCTTTGAGTGTCCTATCTTCAGATAGGCCCTTCCAGACCACCCTATCTAAAATAGCTCCTCCATGCTATACACTGCCAAAGTGGGTTAAATATAATTTTAAGGTAAAAATGTAAAATCTAGGTTCTTATGAAACTGAAGCAGAAATGAACATTATGAATGGCCCAATAAGCAGAAGGCAATACTGTATCAAAATGTACCTACAAAAAGAGGCAGATGAACTTGCAGACACTCAAAACACAAGTCTAAAGAAGTTTCTTGGGCGGTGCCTGTAGCTCAAAGGAGTAGGGCACCAGCCCCATATGCCGGAGGTGGTGGGTTCAAACCCAGCCCCAGCCAAAAACTGCAAAAAAACCCCCAAGTTTCTCAGCTAAGATCAGGTATTTTTAACAAAAATTTAGCATGTAAACAAAAATATGCTCAATGTAAAATTTAAGACTTAAGAGTTGATAAGAAAGCTGAGCATGATAACTCACATCTGTAATCCTAGCATTCTAGGAGGCTGAGATGCCAGATTGCTTGAGCTTAGGAGTTAAGACTATCCTGAGCAAGAGAAGGACCCTGTCTCTACTAAAAAAATAAAAAAAACTAGGCGGGTGTCATGGCCAACACCTATAGTCTCGAGTACTCAGGAAGCTGAGGCAAGGCGGTCACCTGGGACCAAGAGTCTGAGATTGCTGTGAGCTATGATGACAAAATGGCACTTAATCCAGGGCAACAGAGTAAGACTCTGTCTCAAAAACAAACAAACAAACAAAAAAAAAACCTTGATAAGAAAAAAAACCTAAAAATATCTCATTAACAATTCTTAAATTATTTACATGTCAAAATGCTATCTCGGATATATTGGATAGTTATTAAATTGTTAAAATGTTGTCCTTTTAATGTTTTTTAATATGACTACCACACAATTTAAAATTACATATGTGACTTATGTTAAATTTCTATTGGATAGCAATGGTCTACCTCAATTCTGCATGTAGATTTGCTGTCCCCTTTTCTGTTAAGTCAGTTTTAAGAAGCTTGTAAGAAATCAGCCAGAGCATGGCTTGGTACCTGTGGCTCAAGTGGCTAAGGTGCCAGCCACATACAACCAGAGCTGGAGAGTTAAAATCCAGCCCAGGCCCGCCAAACAACAATGACGGCTGCAACCAAAAAATAGCCGGCACTGTGGCAGGCACCTATAGTCCCAGCTACTTGGGAGGCGGAGGCAGGAGAATCGCTTGAGCCCAGGAGCTGGAGGTTACTGTGAGCTGTGATGCCATGGCACTCTACCCAGGGTGACAGCTTGAGGCTCTGTCTCAAAAAAAAGAAAAGAAAAAGAAATGAGCCAGAGCAATGAAGGAACATGAAGACATAGTATGTCTGACAGGGAGTAAAGATCCCTGATCCTGGTCTAATACAGGAACACCTATATTTCTCATCCACTGTCACCTGAGGTTCATTTTTTTGGTTTTTATTTTTTTGAGATTAGAGTCTCCCTCTATTGCCCAGGCTGGAGTGTCAAGCTCATAGCAACCACAAGCTCATGGGCTCAAGTGATCTTTCTACCTCAGCCTCCAGAGTAGTTGGGACTACAGGTGCCTGCCAGGACACCCTGCTAATTTTTTTGTTTTCTATTTTTCAGAGACAGGGTCTCACTCTTGCTTAGGCTGGTCTCAAACTCCAGAGCTCATGGAATCCACCCACTTTGGCCTCCCAGAGTAGGACTGTGCTAGGATTGTGGCCTGTAGTCACTTGAGGTTCTAATCACCCTATATGCTAGGGAAAAGAAGATTAGTTTTACCTCTGCAACCTACATGTATATCTCTATCTATAGCCATAAAAACACACTGCACAGTTGCATTCATTTCAAATTGCAATTAGCTGTTTCAGAATCCCTAATAGTATAAGACTGAATGTCAAGATCTCTGAATATAAAAACTACTTGGGTTCCCATCCATTATCCAGTCATCCTCAGCTCCCAGCACGTATTTCATTCTTACAGAAAAGAATGGACACATCTGTAACAACTCCTTTATATAATCCCTGCCTGTTCTACATCAATGTCCTTAACTCCTAACTTAGAAAGCTTCTCATTTGCCTTCATTGCCAAACCTCTATAGCCATAGAGGACAGCAAAGGAGAAGACTAGGAGACCAAGAATAAATTATTCTCAAGGGGTGGGGAACCTGTGGCCTTCTGGATCCTAGAGTGTGGCCTATTGACAGAATCAAAATTTTACAGAACAAATCCCTTTATTAAAAGGATTTGTTGGGAGGTGCCTGTGGCTCAGTGGGCAGGGCACTGGCCCTATATACTGAGGGTGGCGGGTTCAAACCCTGACCAGGCCAAACTGCAACAAAAAAAATAGCCAGGCATTGTAGCGGGTGCCTGTAGTCCCAGCTACTTGGGAGGCTGAGGCACTCTACTGTGGGTGATAAGGTGAAACTCTGTCTCTACAAAAAAAAAAAAAAAAAAAAAAAAAGGATTTGTTCTGTGAAGTTTGGATTCTGTGGAGAACCCACACTTGGGGATCTAGAGGGCCACATGTGGTCTTGAGGCAGCAGGCTCCCCACTGAAAGACAATATTGTTAAGGAAAGAAATGTGTTGCTGGGCAGAATTACAAGTAATTGGGAAACATAAATGAAAATATGCTTAAAAAGGGCAGAGTAAACAAATATTGCCAAAACTTTAAGATATTTACATGATTTAATTATCCTGTTATAAAGCTTCAAAGACTAATTCCAGCACACTGGAAAACAGCCACAGCCTGTGCATCAGGAAAGCATTTAATTTCCAAACATGGATTTCAAACCCACTGAGTATCATCATCCTCCAGCAAGGGGTCAACAACTTGTGGCTGGTGCTGGAGAGGACTTTAAGTGATACTAGAGTACAAAGTCCATCAACATTCAGTGAATGAATGAATGGCTGGATGAACCAGAAAACTCACACACAATATGCAGACTCCACGGCTAGTTAAACTGAAACCAGAGGTTCAGTGCCCGTAGAACAGTGGTTATAGTCGGCCACACACACCAAGGTTGGCAGGTTCGAACACGGCCCAGGCCAGCTAAACAACAATGACACTGCAACAAAAAAATGGCCAGGTGTTGTGGTGGGCACCTGTAGTCCCAGCTACTTGGGAGAGTGAGGCAAGAGAATCGCTTAAGCCTAAGAGTTAGAGCTTGCTGTGACACCATAACAGTCTACTGAGGGCAGCATAGTGAGACTCTGTCTAAAAAAAACACAACAAAAAACAAAAAACTGAAACCAGAGTCAGAGATAGAACAAGGCAGTAAGTACCCTGAGTATCCTCCCAGGTCACTCCATCAGGAGTCAGCTCCTCTCAATTATTTTTGTCCTATGTATTACAGGCAGTCCCTGGGTTGGAACGAGACAGGTTCTGTAGGATTGTTGAACTGAATTTGCATGTAAGTTGGAATAGGTACATTTATCTATTACCTATAATAGCTTCCATTCTTGAGTACAAGACAAATGTCAGTTGGATGTTTGTAACTCAGGGACTACCTGTATAGTTTATAATCCCCTCTTACTGCTGTGAAAGTTCCAAGTTCTCTTTCCCACAATTCCCACTCCTCCAGTTTTCCCCAGATAAAAACTGAGACCATTTTCCGTTCTCACCAGTTTTTAGACAAGTAGTAACAGATCTAACAATCACTCACAAATGTTCACCCAGCTTCCCATAACCCAGACTATGGTGGATGGTTAAGGTACAAAGGTTAGCATGACATTACATCTGCCTCTCAGGTAGTTTGTGGAGGAGGCAGACAGGTAAACAATTACAGCATAAAAAATGCCTGGAGAATAAGGTGAGAGTGCCACTGTAAAGACCCTTAACTTTGTTGAGTGAGGAAGGTGACAGTCTTAAAGGAAAAATAAAAGTTAAGTCATAACCAAAAAGTAAATTATAGTCAAATACACTTGTGATTATTCTAACAGTCAACTAATCAACTTAGTACTTTAAAAAGCAACTCTCCTAACAAAAATCCTCTTACTATAGAAAAAGTTAGTTGAAGTTCATGACACTGGCACTGACTACCAGTAAGAAAAAAAAACCCACACAATTTGACAGGGAAAATGTGTACCTAAATTAATCATGATATCAAGAGGCTTCACCCACTTACTGTTCTGTTCCCTCCTAGCTGAAGGTGACACAAATGACCTACTCTTGTGATTTCAGTTGTTTTTTTCAAGCACCAGTAATGGATTCATGAGGATACATCCATACCTTCTTCCCAATACCCCTTGTATTGGGCCACAGGCAAAGTTTGCTGGACTGCTGGCTGGCACTGTGGCTATAAAAGAGACATAACTAGCCATTTATATGAAGTAGAAGGACCCACAACTCTGCTTTGCTACAAGTCAGGGAGAACAAATAAAAGCAATTCAATTCAATTAGGCAGTAACCATGATTACCAAATATGAAATGGCACTGTAGAAGGTGTCTAACAAGGCAATTCATCGCCTGTAAATTTCGCTGGACACTGAGATTTCACCTCCTGATACTCAGCTCTTAGGACACCCCATCAGGCATGAAAGCTGTTTTTCTGTTTCTAACACTCTGTAGTTACAGATCATTTCCAAGCTTCATACACACCTTGCCTGTCTTTCTTCTGCCAACACCCACCTGGCCTCTTTCCTTACCGTTCCAAGAATACCCTTCTGACCACTCACTTCCTTCCCATGTAATCTAGATAATAATGCGTTCTTAGGAAACTGTCTGCCTTATCCCTGATCTCTAACATGAATCAGGACATGTCTTACACATCAAAACTGCCTGATCTGTATACTGTTTAAGGGCTCTTTCCTTCATTTTAATAAGTAACTTCAGTGACAAAAAAAAAAAAAAAAATTATGCCCTATCATTTTAAGAAAATGGAAACAGCCATGGACTTTAGCACAACACTAAAATTAACATAAATTAATCTTCTAGGCTCGGAGCCTGTGGCTCAATCAGCTAAGGCGCCAGACACGTACACCTAAGGTGGCGGGTTCGAATCCCCAGCCTGGGCCCGCCAAACAACAATGATGGCTGCAACCAAAAAATGGCCAGGCGTTGTGGCGGGCGCCTGTGGTCCCAGCTACTTGGGAGGCAGAAGCAGGAGACTCGCTTGAGCCCAGGAGTTGCAGGTTGCTATGAGCTGTGATGCCATGGCACTCAA
>CAUYQV010037276.1:0-17205 GCA_963574575.1 Galagoides demidoff
CTATAAAAATTATTTGTTAAAATTCACACAAAATATGGTTTGTTTGAGGAAATGGCCACACCATCTTTTCGCCTGTGTTTGTACACTGGTGCAGGGGAGGAGAAGAGAGAGAGTGCAGCCAGCTCTATGCCAGTGTTTACCATGAAGTGAGATTAACCACTTCCTGTTATGGCCATGGATTCTGTTTTACTTTGCTGTACATATAATGGACAAATGACTCCTAATTTTCAACAAGTCTAGACATTAAAGAAGTTGCTAGCACATAATGCAGTAGTTAGTAAAATTAGTACATTTCACACATTTTGTGTTGAAATTTACAGGAGAGCGTGCCTGCTGTAAGTGGCTTTTTTAAAAAAAAAAAAACTTTTTGTAGAGCCAGAGTCTCACTTTATTGCCCTCAGTAGAGTGCTGTGGAGTCACACAGCTCACAGCAACCTCCAACTCCTGGGTTCAGGCAATTCTTTTGCCTCAGCCTCCTGAGTAGCTGGGACTACCCGAGCCTGCCACAACGTGCGGCTATTTTTTTGTTGCAGTTCAGCTGGGGCAGGTTTGAACCTGCCACATGCTAGTGCTAGTCCATAGATTGATGGCAGATAGAAGTGAGTGAACAGAGAATGCTTCAAGGCCAAAACAGTCCTATTTAGATGATTCCTCAGATTATCCTCACTGTTCTATGTGTGCAATTTTATTTAAGAGTGCTGTACATATAGTGGACAAGTTCCTTTTTTTTGACACAGAGCCTCAAGCTGTCGCCCTGGGTAGAGTGCCGTGGCATCACAACTCACAGCAACCTCCAACTCCTGGACTCAAGTGAGTCTCCTGCCTTATCCTCCCAAGTAGCTGGGACCACAGGCACCCGCCACAATGCCTGCCTATTTTTTTGGTTGCAGTCATCATTGTTGTTTGGTGGGCCCAGGCTGGATTTGAACCTGCCACCTTAGGTGTATATAGCTGGCGCCTTAGCCACTTGAGCCACAGGTGCCGAGCCAACAAGTTCTTATATGAAATATTTAGTCTTTCTTGATATTTAAGAGGGTGTGATGTACTTAATAGTAAAAGTAGCAGAAAACTTTTTGTAAGTAGCTTTTCAAAACTAATGGGAAATACTGTCTTTGGAAATGGAATCATTAATCCTCTGTGAATATTATATATTCTGTATTCATTCATGGAATTGAAAGTGAGAAATAAAACATTGCAAAAGGTATTTGCTCGTACATACTGTAAAATTTCAGCTTATGTACTGTCACATGCATTTCATTTACCTTTGCTGTACTGAACATATCATGTATGTAGATGGTGTCACTTACAATTTTTTGACTTTACAATGTCAATGTTGTGAAAGTTTCAGCATTCAAAACACTCCTTCCCTTAGTCTAGACACCCCATCCCCCTCATTAACTGAGAATATCCTAAGTTGATCAGCACTTTCCACTTGGGATGTTTTCAACTTAAAATGGTTTTATTGGGATGTAACCATATTGTAGGTTGAAGAGCATCTATATACTGGAAAAATGAGTCCTAATTTTATACTGCTGTCTTTAGATAGTAAACTTTGCCAATCTGTGATAAAAGTAGAGGTAATAAACACATTTTGTTTACATCGGGTTAACATTCACAGGAAGACAGTCCTTTGAAGTAGGAATGAATTGTAACAATGCAATTGACTTGTGACTATACTCATTCCTGTGGTTGGTGGTAGAAGGAACTGGAAGAAAGGAGAAATTTTGCCAGACATAGTGGCACACACCTATAATCCCAGCACTTTGGGAAGTTGAGGCAGGAGGATCACTGAAAGCCCAAAGTTTGAGACCAGCCAGGCAACAAAAAAAATTAGCTACATATGGTGGCAAGCACCTGTAGTCTCAGCTACTTGAGAGGTAGAGGCAGAAAGATCCTTGAGCTCAGGAGTTCAAGGCTGCAGTGAGCTATGAATGCACCACCTACTCCAGGGTGGGTGACACAGCAAGACTCAGTGTCCCCACAACAAAAAAACAAAAAATAATGGGTGGAGGGAGGGTAATCAGTGGGACCACACCTACGGTGCATCTTACAAGGGTACATGTGAAATTTACTAAATGTAGAAAATAAATGTCTTTAACACAATAACTAAGAAAATGCCATGAAGGCTATGTTAACCAGTTTGATGAAAACATTTTAAGTTGTATGTAAAACCAGCACATTGTACCTCATGATTGCATTAATGTACATAGCTATGATTTAATAAAAATAAAAAAGTTATAGAAAGCACATCATCAATATGTGTTAATAATGTAAATCATGGTTGTTTGAGGGGTAGTGTGATTCTTTTTAGTTATTTAAATATTTAAAAGTCAAGTTGGACTTTTGGCTTTTAAAATACTGATTATATTTTGTTCAAAAAAATTGAGCAGGGTCACAGATACTTAGAAGTTTGCATTTGTTACAGTATTTTCCTCAACCCATCACAAACGGACTAGCATATGCTCTAACAGAGCAATTAGCCTAAGAATCTTTGAGAAATGTATGACTTCCTCACCCACAATGTTAACCTGGGCCACATTTCCATGAGGAATTCTTTGTTCATGAAAGTTCTTCATTTTCCTTTTGATGTTTTGCTTTCTTCACTTTAGCATTGTCAGAGAAAACCCAGGATAAATTACAGCTTCATAAAGGGAAGTTTTATGTTAGGTTTAGTTCTAAATATTCTTTATTGATGATAAATGTTAAATGAATTCGTTCATCTCATTGTAGGGAGCAGAATCAATTATGCATCTTTGTATTTTTTAGATTTAATAACTAATTAGCCTTCTATGGATCTTGTGATTTATTCCATTTCATTCTTTTGAACAGAATCTGTGTTAACTTTTCTACTTGCCATCTCTCTGTTTCAGCTAAAATTGGGCTTGAGTGATTTTCTTGGGTATTAATCTTCAGTTATTAAAAACAAAGAAAAACAACACAGGAGTTTGAAACATGAGTATTACTCTATTACTGTGTGGGCTTGACTAATCAAGAGATCTCAGATAAGGAAGAGCTATGTGACAATTTTCATAACTAATTAGCTTATTTTGGCATGAGGGAATTTTAATCTTTAAAATATTCTTTGGATTTTTGTACATTCATTTGTAGTTTGTAAAAATTCTGTTTCTGCCATTATATAATCATTTAAATAAGGTTTGGAAAACAGGAGAATTTGACAATTGTATAAGGTGTATAGAATACTGTGACTCTTGCATTTATTATTTAAATATTCTTTTTGCAGTTTTTGGCCAGGGCTGGGTTTGAGTCGGCCACCTCCGGCATATGGGGTCAGCGCCCCACTCCTCTGAGCCACAGGTGCTACCCTTTATTGTTTAAATCTTGTTGGTCATATTCTCACAATCACAATTTAAATATTCACATTTTCTTTCTAAGGTTTTATGAAAATGATTATTTCACTCTCGTAGATCTGTCTGCTTTGCATTTATCATCAATAATCTCCTGAGATTAATCATCATCTCAACACACTGTTCGATGTCTCTAGAGGACAAACTTTTCTAGCATATGAATTTTAAGGATATTAAGCATATACTTTTAAATAATAAACTTTATTCTTTTAGAAATTTAATAAAGTATTTTAAAAATGTTATCTCTACCTTTTAAAACAGTGTCCTTAACCTATTTTAATAATGATAACTCATATGTTATACAACATAGCAAATGGTATCCTCAAACTCAACTTCTAAAATGAACATTTTCATCATTTCTGTTATGATTATTATTGCTTGATGCATGGAAGCATACTACAATTTTAATTTTTAATTAATTTTGCTGGGGTCTCACACCAGGGGCAGGGTCCTTTAAGACCAGTAGAATTGGCAGTGATCAACTGAGAAAAAGCAAAGTTAGAAGCTGTGAGAGATAAAGATACAGGACATGCAGAAGAAGAGTTTTCAAAGGTGGGAGACACAGGGGACCATTGCTAGTTTATGGGGTTCCAACAAAAGGCCCTGAGTGTTTTTTCTGCTGTTTTTTTTTTTAAGAGCTCTGTCATTTAGTCCAGAGGGTAAGCTGAGGAAGGGAACAAAACCTTCAGCAGTTTCTCTGAGTAAGCATGTTAGTTCTTATTCATCTATATTCATTGACTTTAAGGGTCTGAGCAGCTTTGAGAAATCCAAAACCCGAGCTTTTGTGGGGGCGGCCTCCTGTCTGTGGTCACACACACAGATTCCTTGGGGGAGCTTAATCCTCTTTAATCTTCTGTGGAGTAGATGCCACCAGTGTCAGTCTTCTCTGAAAAAAATCAATGGGAAAGAGGAATTTTCCTCTTATTTCCAACCCAGAGGTATCTTCCTCTGTGATAAGGGTATGCAAGCACCCCTGCCCATATTTCAGGGCTGGAGCTGTTCCCTTGATCTCTACCCTGGCAATAATACAAAATCCCACTCTGGGTATTTGGTCTGACTGTTGACTGGGCAGGGGACGGCCTAGTTAATGTTCCTTGCCAGAGCTTGCCACAGCCTCCTCCATGCCCACTGTCTTCTTCAGTGTTTGCAGACTCAGCAGGGGTGTTTGGAAGCTGCATCCCCTACAGCCTAGGCTTTAGGAAAAGCAAGAACTGCTCAGATAAGGAAGTTAGCTGCTGGTTTAAAACTAAACTCGCTAAACCTTGTAGTCCCCCTTGCTCAGCTTCTCTGTCTTTCCCTTTTTCTGGGGTGTTTTCCCTTGTCAAGAATGGGATGTTTGGTCACCATTATGCTTGCAAATTTAAATTTTGAAATGAATTTTGCTATTGTTTTTAAGTTTTTTCAATTAAAAATTTTTTAATGTCAAAGTCGTTTGTATGTGGTAATCATGCATTACATAAAATTTACCAACTTAGACTGTGTGCAGTGGTTTATGCCTGTAATCCTAGCACTCTGGGAGGCTGAGGTGGGTGAATAGATTGCTTGAGCTCAGGAGTTCAAGACTAGCTTGAGCAAGCATGAGACCCCATCTCTAAAAATAGCCAGGTGTTGTGGTAGACACCTGTACTCCCAACTATCCTGGAGGTTGAGGCAAGAGGGTTGCATGAGCCCAAGAGCTTGAGGTTGCTGCAAGCTATAACACTATGGCACTCAACTCCAGGGCAAATGAGTGAGATTCTATATCAAAAAAATTTTTTTTGTTTGAGAGCTATAGATTAGTTTCATAAAAGGGCTGGGTACATTGGATACTTTTTCTTCCATTCCTGAGATACTTTGCTAAGAAGCACATTTTCCAGTTCCATCCATGTAAACATGAAGGAGGTAAAGTCTCCATTTTTCTTTAGGGCTGCATAGTATTCTATGGTGTACATATACCACAGTTTATACACAATCAAAATTTAAGGTCACTCAGAATCTAAATAAAGTCTGAGGACCAAATGAGCAGTGGTTCTCAACCTTCCTAATGCTGCAGCCCCCCCCTTTTTAAATGCCAATTGAATTTAATTTTGCAATGAAAAGCTTAAAAGGACCTTACAACACACCTACAATATTTGAAGCACACTTAAAACATCTGAAAAATACCACAATTAGCCATTAACAAACCTAACTAAATACATAAAGCAATCTTTTACCAACATTAAAACAAAGCATGTAAACTACAAGGAGGGAGAGAGAAGCAAAAGAGGTCTATAGAGATAAATAGGAAACGTTTGGGACCATGGAAGAGAAGAGAAGATAGGAAAAGTTGGGAGAGCATGTTTTTCAGAAAGACTCCTGTGTCCTAGGGTCAGAATCATTGCTGGGGACCCCAGGGCCTCTGGGTGCTACTTTTTTGCTCGGCTCTCAGCCAGAGAAAAGGAGTCAATACAGAATAGTTTCGCAAGTATTCTAACATTCCCTTCCACTCCTTCTTGGAACCAAGGGGAATTAGAAAGTTCATTCCCCAACAGCCTCTTGCCTACCATGTTTCCCAAAAAATAAGACACTATCTATATTTATTTTTTCTCAAGAAGACACACTAGGGCTTATTTTCAGGGGAAGTCTTATACAAGGTATTCCAGTCTTCCTGACTGTTCCACACCAAAGACCATCACTAGGTCTTATTATCGGGGTAGGGCTTATATTTAACAAATGCATAGAAATTGTGCTAGGGCTTATTTTTGGGGGCAGGTCTTATTTTCAGAGAAACACGGTATGACCTGGAGGTCAGCAGTCACATTATGCACATTTACTGGTTGACGGGCATCAAAATTATTGGCCTCTATTATTATATCTATAGAGAAAAGCAGGTAAGTGGTCCTTAGAGGTAAGTGGTCCCATTGCTGACCACGAATAGCCTTCTATCCCCATACAGGCCACCAAATATAATAGTTTCATTTTCAGTAGGTTCTTGGTCTCGGTGGTTCAAAGAATAAATCCACAGACCATAGACCAGTAGTAAGACAGGATTTATTTACAGAATAGAAAAAAAAAATACAAAAACACCAAAGCTCCTGGCAGAGAGAATCCAGGTGGGGGAAAAAGTTCTCTTGCTCCCTCTCTCTGTAGCTCTGGGCTCTTTGTCCAGGGGTATATATAGTCACAGGGGATCCTCTGTAGTTATCCAGAACTCAGTAGCAGATGAATGGCTACAACCCCTTTCATTCCCAGGCCTAGGAAACGTACCTGAAATTGGCCAGGCCTAGGAATGGGGGGGGGCCTTCCCTGTTCAGCAGCATGTGCAAAGGGAGGGAGACTTAAGGTGCTGGTGTCTCCCCAGCAGTTGTCTGGCCCCTCGGGCTACTGGAGCCTCCTGTGGGGGCACCCCTCACCCCCTGCCGGGTGCTCCCCTCCCCCACCTACCCTCCAGCCTAATTCCTCTGCCAGCTGCCACCATACCAACACCACCAGGGTGGAGGCAGCAGGTCCTCAGGCTCAGCCTGTCTGTGCTGGCTGGGGGCCACCTGTCCTGTACAAGATTGGTCAATAATATTAGTCCAATTACTGTTTGCTAATTGGTGCTTATGGAAGTTAGATTCCTACCCTCCGACAGACACTGGCAGATAGGGGCACTATCTTCCTTAATGATTATATCTCAAAGGGATGGCTCCCCAGGTCTTTGAGAAAGACATTCCTAAGGTATAAAACTGGCAAGAGGCTGAGAGAAGATTTATATCTCAAAGAGATAGAGGATTTACCATAGGTTTCTAAAGTAAATGCTCTAAGAAAAGGGAGGTCAGGCCTAAAGTCAGGAATAAACTTGTCTGAAGTTTAGTTAAGCTGAGGACAATGTTAAGGCTGTCTCTGTGAGTTCCCACTTCTGTTTGCGGAAAAACAGTGTTCCCAATGAACAACTAAGGAAAGCTAGTTTAGGTAGCTCATTTCAGCAGCTTTCTGTTTTTGGACTAGTTGAGCCAGCTCTGAGACTTGGTAATAAAAGATATTTGATGGATATTGTGAACAATCAGGCATTTAATTAGGGAGATTTCTAAGAAGTAAGAAGACAGATAAAGATTAATGGCTGAAGCAAGTTAGAAACTCAATGTTTGAGTACAGCGGTCAGCCAATCAAGATTTCTACAGGTTAGGCTGGATGCATTCATAGAAGGGATAGTAAGGATAGCAGAGGCAATCTAATGGCTTTCCTGGTTTTCAGTTTAAATGCTTTCAGTGATGGCAAAGGCATAAGTGCTTCAGTAAACTCATCCACAGTCATGGTTATTTCCTGGGGCAAACCATGGAAGATGTGAGAATTCAGTGAACTTCATACGTGGCCCCCACGGTAGCAGATACAGGCACAAGAATGTTGTCCACGTATAATTTGCCAAGGTGATAATTCCTTTCGAGTCCATATCAATTATCCAGCTTTAGCTTACAGACCTTCTTTAGACACCTCACGTCCTTCTTGGTGCCAAAGGGTTTTCGTCACACGCTTAACCTTCTACTCTTTCTTTCGTCACTGGTCTGAAAGCTTCTCAATCTTACGCCCCGCTGCTTCCCGCTGTCCCGGCCTTTCACCACTTTTCTCAGAACCAAAGTCTTAACAGACTAAGGAAAAACGATCTGTTGGGTGAAAACTCATAAGGGAAGAAACAGTAAGGACAAAAGACTTTTTATCAGAAGGCTTTCCTGGTTTCTTTGGGACTTGATTCGATAAGATGAAAGTCCTTACCTTTCCTGAAGGAGCCACTGAATTCTATTAACTTGACTGTGTTACAGCCGCGAAAGTAATCCTTTCGATTTGATCTACTGAATTCATGATGTCTGAAATCAGATTCAGCAACCTCACTTAGGAACAAGTTCTCACCCTGGATCACGTATTAGATGAAGTGATTCTGATTCAGGGACAGGGGCATTTCCCGACACTTACCCTTGTAAGAATGACCATCATTAAAAAGTCACAAAACAGGCTGAGGACACGGCAGCCCCCCCTTGAGCCCCCCACCACAGTCCTTTAATACAATTCCCGTGGGTGGTGACCCACTGGTTGAGAACTGCTGGTTTAAAACAATGTGGTTGGGAGGGGGATGGACTTTGAGTTTCACCTATGGTGGGACCAGTGTTAATTCACTGACTTGAGTTTCACCTATGGTGGGACCAGTGTTAATTCACTGACTTGAGACTGTATAACATAAACTGAATAGGATAGTAAAGCTGATCTAAGGATGAGACTAAAATTTGTGGGCCTAAGACACAAAAAGACCTGAGGAAGGACAAACAGTGAATTGTAGCAGTGAAAAAAATGACTAAGGGAGTAGTCTAGTTTTAGGATAGAAATATAATACCATGTACATGAAAAATAAAATAATGTAAAACAATCACATTGATTATAGATGTGTATATACAATTAATATAATATAATATTCAAATAATTAAAAGTAATCAAAGCTTTTTCAGCTGGTTTCACACATGGTGGCCTAGTGTCTCCCTGATACCAGCCCTGGGCCCCCTATAGACTCACCCGGCCAGCCACGCTTGCGTATCCAGTGCCTTGTGTTTGGAGATGCCCTCCCAAGGGCCTGGGCTACTTTTTCCAGTTGGTTAACCCCAGCCTTGCTTTTTCCAACTGATTTCATACACAGAGGCCTAGTACCTCCCTGATATCAGACCCAGCCATCTATGGGCTCTCTTTACATTCTTGTTTTAACCTCATTTATTTTTTTTTTCACTTCCAGTTTCCAATATGGGGACCACTCAGCCTCAGATTCCCTTTTCTTCACCTTTAGGCTGCCTTTTAACTCACTTCAAGCCTCTAAAGCTCTATTCTGACCTTAAATCTAAACATCTCATCTTTTTCTGTAATACTCCTGGCCTACATACAGACTAGACAATGGTTCTCAATGGCCCTAACATGGCACATTTGACCTCTCAACTCCCACTGATCTCAATAATTGCTGTCAGAAATAAGGCATATGGTCAGAGATTCCCTACATCCAGGCCTTTCCCCAGCTTCACTCCTGGCAACAGCATTCCTACCTGCAGAAATCCACCCTATGCCCCCTCTCTCCACTGCCCCCTACCTGCCTTCCGCCTCATGTGGTAGAGAAAAACAAAAACAAAAACAAACAAACAAACAACAACAACAAAAAAAAACAGTGCAACCAGAAGAGAAAAGATACATGGTGGAATTCAAAAAGCTCCACCAGGGCCCTCAGACCCCCAGTGAGATCTCATTGAGATCTCCACATTCTTGTCAATATTGTTGCCTCTTGTCTTTTTGATAATAGCCATCAAGGTGGCCTTCAAGGTGTGGCAGTGCCTCTCAGAGCTCCAGTTACTGGCTTCTGCCATTAGAAAAAAAACCGGTACTTCTTGAAGGTCTTCTGGGCAGTCCAAAAAGAAAATCTTCCCAGGACTGTGTTATAAATGCAATAGGCCAGGACAGTGGGCAAAGTAGTGCCCAAATCCAAATCTTCCCTTCAAGCCATGTCTAGCCTACAGAGATCCTTACTAAAAGTCCGACTGCCTAGATCTTTCCAAAGATCTGGTTTTGCAGTCACTCCCAAGTCCTAGCACAAATCCCCAACCTCCTGACCCTAGCTGCACAAGACTGACTATTCCCGGATAGGAGTTGGCACATCCTCTTTCCAGGATGGGACATCCATCGGAAGGGTGGGGTTGATCCATTTGGGTGGGTTGATTCTATTTGGGCAGGTCTGCTCTATTTTGGTGGTTCCCTCCATTTAACTCTATCAATATGTGTTACCAAAAGCTCAGCACTTGTGCATGAAGCTGCAACAGGAGAATGAGGACTCTCCAAAATTTGACCCTGGTGGGATCACTCTAGTAATGCTGCTGCTAGGTGGGAGGTGTCTCCACTCAGGTTCCCATGCCTCAGCGGTTCTGAGCCTCCACCCATCATACAGAGACCCAAGGCTCAGCTGGCTGCTGAGTTGCTCTTTCTCAGAACGAAGCCAGCCACCTTCCCCCCTGTGCCTTTCTGCACTGTTACCAGATTCAATGGTACAGTGTAGCTATGCTACCTCAGGCCATGCAATGCCCAGTCTTAACAAAGAACCACAAGCATTCTGGTCTCTACAGGAGTTGGGCTTCTATACTGCCAGGCTAGGGGGAAGGGTGGACTGGGAGTTCAAAGTGGCAGGGAAAATATTTGTTTAACCTTCATGCCAGATAAGAGAATGCCCAGACTCACAACAGGGACTCTCTGGAGAAGGAGTCCCAGCTTCCAGCAGCTCACTTCTGTGGGGTAAGAAAAGAGGACCTCAGTTCACCACTCACTAGAAGAGATCTCACAGCAAGCAAGCATCATAATCAGGCAAGAAAAGGGGATCAAGGGTATACATATAGGATCAGGGAGATCAAACTTTCACTCTTCGTAGATGATATGATTTTTATACCTGGAAAACCCCAGGGACTTGACCACAAAACTCTTAAAAGTGATCAAGGAATACAATAGTGTCTTAGGATACAAAATCAATACTCAAATCAGTAGCTTTTATACATGCGAATAACAATCAAGTGGAAAAAACAGTCAAGGACTCTATTCTCTTTATAGTTGTGCCAAAGAAGATGAAATATTTGGGAATTTACCTACTAAAGAACATGAAAGATCTCTATAAAGAGAATTATGAAACTCTGAGGAAAGAAATAGCTGAAGATGTTAACAAATGGAAAAGCATACCATGATCATGGCTAGAAAGAATCAACCTTGTTAAAATGTCCATACTACCCAAAGCAATTTACAAATTTAATGCAATCCTTATCAAAGCACCACTGTCATACTTTAAAGATCTGGAAAAAATAGTACTTTGTTTTATATGGAACAAGAAAAAACCCTCAAATAGCTAAGAAATTACTCAGAAATAAAAACAAATCAGGAGGAATCATGCTACAGACTTCAAACTATACTATAAATCTATAGTGATCAAAACAGCATGGTACTGGCACAAAAATAGAGGTAGATGTATTGAACAGAATTGAAGAACAAGAGATGAACCCAGACACTTACCATCATTTGGTCTTTGATAAGCCCATCAAAAATATAAATTGGGAGAAAGATTCCTTATTTAACAAATGGTGCTGGGAGAATTGGCTGGTGACTTGTAGAAGACTGAAACTGGACCCACACCTTTCACCATTAACAAAAATTGACTCTCCGAGAGAGAGTCAATTTTTGTTAATGGTGAAAGGTGGGGGAATGGGTGGAGGGAGGGGGATTGGAGGGACCATTTTTGAGGTCTATCTTACAGGGGTACAAGTGAAACTCTCTAAGAGTAGAATCAGAACGTTTTAAAACTATAACTGAGAAAATGACATGAAGGCTGTGTTGATCGGTTTTATGGAAGTATTTCAGATTGCATGTGAAAACCCCACACTGTACCCCAGAAGTGTATTAATGTACATAGTTACCATTCAATAAAAAATAAAAATAAAAAAAAATTACAGAAAAAAATAAAAAATAAAAAATAAAAATGGCATCTCTGAATTTTTTTAGCGTGAAAGAATCCCTACTTACAAATAAAAAGGCAAAAATACTGGGAAAAAACAGCCTGATATTTTCTTTTCCCCACATCATAGCCAAAAAGTGAAAATATCTTGGCCTTGTTGATGGTTGGGTAACTGAACTGAATTTAACAAAGCTACAGACTTCCTTTTTAAAGCCCCTTAAAATATAAGTAATTTTAGCTGATAACTCATTGTGTTAAAAGCATTATAGTAAACATTTTATATGTACAACTCTCTAAATCATAACAATCTCCAATGGCAGAGAAACCTTTATTGATTTTGTCCTCATTTAACAGATGAGCATGCTGTGATAAATACAGTGATTAACTCATACCCCAAAGCCAAACTAACAGCAAATCCTATTGGCTGTAGTTGCAAAGTTTACATAGATTAATGCAATTTCTCAATAATTTTACTGCTACTGCCATGGTCCATTATGTGGTTAATAATAATTGTTTGTAATTAGTCTTACAACAACATTATTATTTTTCTAGTCAGGTTACTGAGACACGAAAGGCTGATTGATTTTCATAAGCTAATTTTGGTGCTTGTTACCTGAACCAGAATAACAATATGTGTATTGCAACTAATTTTCACAACTGAAAGTTCCTTCATCATCATGATTCTTGGTATTCTAAACTCAATGTCAGTGTTTCAATGATAAAAAGTGATCCCTTACGTAAGGTTGCAGCTACAGAGATGAGCTTTGCTTCTGTTTTCTCTTCTGTGTGTGGAAGGAAGGAACTCTAAAGGAGTAGATATATTCATACTTATTACAAAGAGTTACTGTTAATAAACAAGTACCCTTTCAAAGGTTCAGGATGATTTTGTGGGAAGTATGTGGCTGACTGTTATTTCCATGAAAATAAAAATAGTTGAAAATTAAGCTGTCATACAAATTTTACAGTAATCATTTTCTGTGCATATTCAAAGGTATCCAAAAGACAATTTTAAAGACTCATTTATTAATGTATTTCTATGAAAAAATACATGCATATACATTACAGTTATAAGTTGAATAAACATTAAAATACATGATAGAATTATTATTAATAGAAATGTTCAATGAAATATGGATGCATATTAAGCTTGGCATTTACAGCCCACTGAGGAATATAGAAAATAAGTCACATGCCTTAAATATATAATTAAACATTAATTCATAGAAATCAGAAATTGTTAATGCAGAAACACAGTTTTAAGATAGCAGCAGAGTTGTGCTGTTGTAGTACAAAGCTGTTTTGTTTTATTCACTTCATGTGAACAGAACAGATTAACAAATCAAAGTGAACAGCATAGTTCACTTTGATTTCCTTAACTGTGCCACAGTTAATGACATGTGGTTGTTGGAGGTTACAAATGTGTGATCCTAATTATTCTAACTTATACGACTACTATTGTCTGACAGGAAATATTTTGTCACTAAATCTTGTGTAGGCACCAAATTACATTTTAACTTTCCAGGGTATTACTTAAATACAATAAAATTTATAGATAGCTTTGATTATATTTATCATAAAGTCATCTGCACTATATTGTTTATTATATCTCAATTTAGAATTGCCAAAGTACAGAAACAACCTAAATGCCCATCAAGTAAGAACAGATTAACAAATTGTGGTACATGCACACCATGGAATACTATTCAGCCATAAAAAAGATGATGGCTTCACATCTTTTGTAATATCCTAGTTGGAGTTGAAAGACATTCTTCTTAATGAAGTATCACAGACTGGAAAAGCAATTATTCAATGTACTCAAATAGTAATATGAAACCAGTAGACAATCTGATGCATGCCTATATAGGTGAAAAACTCATTTCAATTCAAGTTGGGGGGAGGGGTAGTGAAGGAAAGGGGGTGGGGCGCTCTCACTGAGTGGGCATGGGATGGAGGTGTTTGGCACATCTATTGTGTGTGGGACATAACCACAAGAGGACTCTACCTAACAAAATCAAATATTTTAACCTGGTTGTTTGTACCTTCACATTAAACTGAAATAAATTTACTTAAAAAAAGGGAGAAAATATTTCAATAAAAGTGGATAAGTCATTAGTTTTATAAATCAAATGAGTGAAAACATAAATATCGATCAATTTCCACAGATGATATCCACTTAGGAAACATGATTTTAGCAGGAGAAGAATAATTTATAGAATTATGATTTGATTTATATAAACTAATTAAACAATGGTTTTGTTGAACTTTCTTGTTAATAGATATAAATTAATCTTTATATAATAATGTGACATATCAGAATATACTTTCATATTATTTACAACCTACCCAAAGAATTATCTCCAAGGATAATTGGCATAAACTGAGTCATTCTATTCTGCTCTTCAAAGTGCTTCAGGTAATCATCTCAGAAAGAAATTGAATAATGATATAGAAAGGAAAAAGTACTGAACTAGAGATGGCAATACCTGGATTATAACTTCAACTTTGCCTTCTAATATCTCTATTAACTGAGATGGTTTTCTTACCTCTTCTAAGGTATAGCTTTCTCATATTTAAAGCAGAGTATGCCAATCTACCTTATTAATTTTCACAACTGAAAATAGTACTAAGATAAAGAGAAACTTCTTACAAGATGGTAGCCATCAAAAAGACGCTTAAAAGTCTATTATTTTCAGATAATGACAAAATAAAATAGTTAGGAACCTACATCAGAATTGGAAATTAGAGAAAATAAGCATACATATATCAAAATAATAAAGGGATGTGTGAGAAGATGCATACGTGAAGAAAGACACAAAGTCCATCCTCTGTACATCTTTACTGGAAGAGAAAGGATTAGAAGAGTAGTAAACAAGAATTATAGAGTGATCTAACTACCAAGAATTATTTCAATGGACACAAGTTGACATTTGAAAGTACATAATTATGCCAAATGCACAACAAACAAGAAATAAATCTCTCTCTGGCACTGTTGACACAAACACAACCCAGTTTCCTGCTGTGTATAGAGTACAGTATAGCCAAATATGGCTCTGTACGTGAAAGAAACATTACTGAGATAATTGATCATATAAAAACTGGCCTTCTATTATAAAAGAATAGATTAATCATTAATCATGATATGTAGAAGAAAAGTCAAGGAATCAAAAAATCCATCCATATTAAGTTGGATCAATCACAGAAATCACTATTCTAAGTAAACATAAAAATAACAAAAACAAAATGTACCTTTGCATAGATTATGTAATATAAAGGTGAGTTAACAGTAACATTCAAACCAAATTAAAGGTATATTTGGTATTATAGGAAATAGAATTTATATTTTTATCCACATTTCCTTTTTAGACTCAGTACTCTTTAAGAGCTCATGGACAGTATTAAAGTGAGAAGATGAATTAATAAGCAACAAGATAAAATTTAAAATGAAAGATAAGATGAAAGGTATAAAAGTTTAAAATAGTGATAAAATAAATAATTCAGGAATTCCTGCAAATTGGAAGCTGAAAATTGCATATAAGTATTTCAGCATAGAAAAATCAAAGTGGTAGAAGACTAAAGCAGTATTCAGGAAGACAAATTCAAAAATCTTTCTGAACATGAAAAGGAAGAATGAAAATAGATGGTGACTAGTTTTTAAAAACATATTCCTGTGTTAAAAGTAAATTCAAAACAACATATTAAACACACACACACACACACAATTTTATTATCTCATAGGATCTGTGAGTTTAGAAACCAAGGACCATTAGTTAGATCTGCTGACTATGTTTTTCACAAGGCTGTAATTCAGCTATGGCCTCATCTCAAAGGTCAAGTCAGGGAGGGGTTGTTTCCTAGAACCTTCAAGTAGTTCTTGGCAGTATTTGTTTCTTCACAGGTAGTTAAACTGAGGCTTCAGTCCTTTATGAGTTTTTGACCAAAACTCCACTATTTCTTACTATCGCTCCTTCTCTATTGAGCACCTGACAACATGGAAGTTAACATTATTGAATGAGAAAGTTCTAGCCAGATGAAAGTCACAGTCTCTTGTAACCTAATCACAGGAGTGACATTTTATTACTTTTTCTGTATAACTTCTAGTAATGAAAACTTGGTAGGAGAAGTCACAGTGTGTGCCACACCTCTTGGGGGTGAGACACAATTATAAAAGGGGTGTTACTTAACACATGCAGTCAGCATAACCTAATTATTTGTACCCTCAATTAATCCTAGACAAATAAAAAAAAAAGAAAGAAAACTTGGTAGGGGACACATTCAATGGGAGAAGATTACACAAGGGAATCAATATCAGAAAGCACAGTCTTTAGAAGAATTATCAAAAGGTGGCTTCCCAGAAACAAACAAACAAAAAAATTGGACTTAATTGGGACCCTGAACAAATAGACCTAACAGATATTTACACAACATTCTACCCCAGACTACTGAATATATTATTCTCATCAATATTGGAACATTTTCCAAGAATGATCATATTTTAGGCCACAAAACATGTCTCAATAAACATTTAGAAAAATGAATTCATACCATGTATCTTCTCAGACCATAATGGATTAAAACTAGAAATTAATTCAAGAGAAACAATCAATTCTGCACAAAGCCAGGGAAATCAAGCAACCAGCTACTTAAACTGTTGGCTTAATAATAAAACTGAGATAGAGATAGAAATAAAAAGATTTCTTGAACTGAATGACAAAGGGGACACAAGCTATCAAAATCTATCAGATTCAGTATATACAAAGGGAAAATTCATAGCCTAAAATATTTACATCAAAATTCCAGAAAGAGCAGTATTAAAAAACCTAATATCACATCGCAAGGAATAAGAAAATGAAGAGGAAATGATACCTCAAACCAGCAAAAACAAACAAACAAATAACAAAGTTCAGAACAGAACTCAATGAAGTGGAAAACAAACAAAAAAACCCCAAAAGTTCAGTGAAAAAAAAAGTTGGATCTTTGAAAAAATAAAATTGATGGACTTCTTAGTAGATTAACCAAGAATAGATGATAAAGGATTCAAATAAACTCAACCATAAATGGAAAAGGAGATACTACAAGTGATAACACAGAAATACTAAACATCATCTATGGATACCACAAAATCTCCACACACACATAAACTAGAAAACATAGAGGAAATGGACAAATTCCTAGAAAAATGCAGCCTTGCAAGAACCATTCAGAAAGTAGAACTCCTCAAAAGACCAAAAACAAGCAGTGAGATTGAAACCTGCCATTCAACCCTACAATTCCATTATTAGGTATATACCCAGAAGATAAAAAATCACATTTCAATAAAGATGTTTGTATCAGAATGTTTATTGCAGCCCAATTCATAATTGCCAGATCATGGAAGAAGCCCAAGTGTCCATCGAT